>JASGXE010003949.1:0-24552 GCA_030068105.1 Sinentomon sp. SZTP_YWyxl
ACACTCTCGTGAACTAGTATGTTGCGACGACAGTCTCCACGATTGCGGCGGTTGCGGCGGGATAGGTGGTTCGGACGGTTGCGACGGCTGCGACGGTTGCGACGTCGTTGCGACGGTAGCCAGGGATTGTAAACCTTTACCCAAATAAGAGGTTCTTTGTGAAAATTAGAGAGGTCTTCAGGGGAAATTATGTTGTTGCGTTGGAAGGCAAAGCTAACATATGATGATCGGTGCAGGAACAAACAGGGTGCTCAGTTTTTGACATTTCGGGGAATTCGGCTTGAAATGAATTAGAGAAACTGCAAATGGAAAATAAGCTGGTAATTAAGGGTCCTTTAGGCACCACATCCACGTTGCCGCAAACCTCTTCAACACCCTTCATCGACACCTGTCACGTCGACTGAACAAACCATTGAAGCGCGTTCAATTCTCAACTCGTTTCACTTGCGACAGTCAATTATGCACTTGCCGTGGTCCAAGCTTCCTCTGCCATGATGAGATGGGAAACCGAGTCGTCTTGACCGGCGTCATAGCTGCGAACAGCCAATCACAAAGCGGTCTCTTTTAATCCGTTCCAAAGCCGACATTTGAAATTGCCGGTTTAACTCCAGCAAGTGTAAAAAATAGCCGAGGCTAAAAGGTCGAGTGAAGAGTAAAGTCTGGACTTTTGCAAACTTGAAATTACCGGTTTTTCTTTATCCGGATTTAAGTCTCGACTGCGGATTAACCTTGCACCGGATCAATTTGACACCGGGCTGCGTTTACCCTCAATTTGAAATTGCCGCCGTAAGCGACTTAAGTTCGAAAGTAATTTTTGGATAATGCTCAAATTTTGCATGCACTTGGACATCAAAAAAAGATTTTTAAGGCATAAAGTAAAGGTCATTGGTTGACCCCTGGCCTGAGATACGGTGCAGAACGTATGCGATGTAAGCGCGATACGTATTTGAATAGATCTCGGCAACCACTCGGCCAATTGTGATCAAATTTGATATGGATACTCCCAAAGGACCAAACAAAAGTCTGAACTGCAATGGTCAGGTTTGGGCAACGTTCACTGGCATTTTCAAGCTATTGGATTCGTTTTTTGCAAAAAGCGGTAGAAATCTGAAATGCTTAAGGACAGAACATAGCTGTTGGTACAGTTAGAGATATGAGGCTAGTTCACATCTTTCAGGGGGGCATCAGCAACATCTGTACAAAATTTCAGCCTAATAGGACAAAAATTGGCAGAGATCTATTCAGTAGTAATGGACCGAGAACTAGAAATTGTGAACTCACCGTAAAAATATCAAATTTCCGCCGGACCCGCACCTACCTAAAATGGCTGTAACTCGGCCATTTTTTGTCGGATCTCGATGAAACAAGGACTGAAGTACTCCTAAAGAACTGAATTACTGGCTTTCAGCAAGACCTCAAAAATGATATTTTGTCATTTTTTCCACTTTTTAGGGTGATAGACCTTAAGTTGATTTCATCATCATCATTTTTTGTAATTTCAGCACGTGCACCACGAACGTCAGAATCAAAGGAAAAGACAATATAAAAACCAGGTTTCGTTCGTAACTTACAAGAATAAATTTGCTACGTTTCAGTACAACGAACGGGTTCCTTTCTCAAGCGGTGTTGGTATCACACTGATCGGATTGTCCTTATCTGCATTCACTGGGATGATGGGGTTGGTTTCTATGCTTGTCGGTTGCTGTTTGGTGGGATGGGGTTGGGGGTCGTGTGGTCGGCGATGGTGGGTTTTCTTATGATGGGACGGTGTTGAAGTGGGCTGGGTCCAGGCAGAAGGCATCTTGGGTAAGGTGCGTGATGGGGAATTGTGGGAAAATAAGTTGAGGAGGAGGGGTGGTGTTGGGTTGATGGTGGTTTATCATGCGGAGCGCGTTCCTCCAGGCTCTGAGTGTGCCTGGGTCAGTGTTCATGGTGGATTTGTTTGAAAGAATGTGGTATGATTCTAGGTATTTGCGTTGGGTGGTTGTGGGGCAGTTGGTCAGGATGCGGGCTTCTGCGAAGTTGATCTCGTGGCGGCTGTTGATTGCATGTTCGGAGAGGGCTGTCTTGGGGTGTGAGAGTCGTATGTCGTTTTGATGTTGTTTGAGGCGGTGGGGGAGGGGGAATTTTGTTTCGCCGATGTAGGAGAGTGGGCATGTTTTGCAGGGAATGCTGTATACTCCGGGTTTTTCCGTCGTTTCAATCCGATCAGTGTGATACCAACACCGCTTGAGAAAGGTCCACGTTCGTGGGACCGAAACGTAGCAAATTTATTCTTGTAAGTTACGAACGAAAACTGGCTCTATTATGCCTTTTCCTTGTCATTTTTTGTATTCCTGTATTTCAGATCGATGACCAAATCACTCTCCTCATCAATTCCTGGTGTGAACTTCTCCTCTTTGCCTGCTGCTTCCGTTCTATAGCCACCCCAGGTCACATCCGTGTTAGCCTTGGACAGGTCCTTAGCCTTGAGCAGGCAAAGGCACTTGGTTTTGGTGCATGTGTGGAACGGATGCTCAACTTTACCCAACAGCTCAGGAGGCTTCAGGTTGACTCCTATGAGTGCGTTGCGATGAAAGTTATAGTTTTGTTAACCTCAGGTCAGAAGATTTCATTTATTTACATCTTTGATAACTTATTCATTTGCTTAGGATGTCTTGTTGACTTTTGGAAAAACATTCTGTCTCGTCATTGGTCTGGGGCTTATTATTGGTCAACTGGCTTTACGAAAAATGAAACACTGGATTGATTCTTTTTGTCCTTTTTTGCTGGCTTCAGATTAATTAATTTTTTTGGATATTCTTGATGACATCCATTCAAGTTCTATGGGTAAAACATGATTTACAATGTGACATGTTTTAAATGCGATGTAGGTACTATTTACGATGAAATCATTCCTGTGATCAACTGTTGAGATGGTTTAAACATGTCGATCATTTGCCATTTGCTTGTGATCAATTGGGTGCATAGCTTTTATTTAAGCATGGTATTCATTTTCCATTTGCTCGTGCTTTGATGAGATTTACTTGGGGGATCCAGAATCCAGATATTCTGAAAACTGCTCCTTAAAATTCCTGGCGCGGCCCGGCCCTGGTGTCTGTGCCAGAATACCCGCTTGCTGTCGTGCACCCTAGGACGAGCAGCTCACTTTCTTCCTCTATGGATCGCAACTTTGACCTTCACTTTTATTCTAGCTGTCCTAAAACTCTATCAGTCCTGTCCTAAATTTCTTCCTATTCGTCTTTTGGATGTCTCGCTGTATGCTAGAAATTAGGGCTGAGCCGGTACCAGTTACCGGTTACTGGTACCGAACCGGTACCAATGGTACCGGTACCGGCGGGTATATGGCCTTCTGGTAACCGCCGGTACCGGTCGTGTAGCCATCATAGACAAACACTGCAGAATGCTGCAACACCAACCATTCGTCTGAACTGATTAAAGCTTGGTTTCTTCCTCTGACTTTTATATGCACCTGAGGGGCACAAGTAGGAGGAGCTTGCAGTTAAAACTGGATGCAATTCACAAGCACCGCCCATTTGACACAGACTCTTCACAAGCCCCTCCCACTGGGGCTCTCCCATGCGTTATAAAAGCCAAATGCATCTGCTCATACTGAACTTCTGTCCAACTGTAAATTGTGGACTCACTGCTCAGTTTGGCACCGGTTGGTTCGACCACTTGCCTGTGTTGGATTGCACTGTTCGTGAAATTGGTGCTTCAGCGCTAAAACCAACAGTGTGCTGTTTATCACTGTGTGACATTTTCATGGATTTGCGGCAATTTTGAAATGCCAAGCTGTGACAAATCCCTCGAAATCTCGTGGAGCAGGCAGATGAAAAAAAAACGAACTTCCCAAGGAGTGCAAACAAATCGACTGGGTGCGCGCGGATTCAGCTTCTGCCACGACTGTATCTGCCCCAAGAATCACAAACGGCCCAGAGCGCAGAGATTTTCGACTGGGTGCGCCAGGAAAATCGTTGAGGGCACGTCGTTTGCGCAAACATCAAGCATCTTCATTTTTACATTGGTTACGCAGCAAAACATTGGTTACGCCGCGTAACCAATCGACGATGCTTGATCGGTCCTTGGCGTCGTTCCGCAGAATGAATCTTCAAGGAATTCCCAGAGAGCGCAAAGATTTTTGATCAGATGCGCCAGAACGCAACACATGCTACCGCAACACAAATGTTTCACGCCGACATCAAGTTTCTCGATTGGATGCGTCAGGAAGCTGGCGAAATTTCCGTTTTTGAGCTCATTTCGCCCCATAATTGTTTCGCAGAAACAACAGAAACCAAAAACTGAACTTCTTGAGCGCAAAGATTTTCGATTGGATGCACCAGGATGTGATTTTCGGATCACATGGGTGACCTGCACAGACATGAAGCTTCTCGACTGGATGCGCCAGGACTTCTTGAGCGAAAAACTGAACTTCTTGATCGCAAAGATTTTCAATTGGATGCGCCAGGATGTAATTTTCGGATCACATGGGTGATCTGCACAGACATGAAGCTTCTCGACTGGATGCGCCAGGACTTCTTGAGCGGAAAACTAAACCGTTTGAGCTCTCAAAGATTTTCAATTGGATGCGCCTGGGTGTGATTTTCGGATCACGTGGGTGACCTGCAAAGACATGAAGGTTGCCGACTGGATGCGCCAGGACTTCTTGAGCGAAAAACTGAACCTTTTGAGCGCAAAGATTTTCATAGTTGCTACTGTTTTGAAAAATTGGAATTCCCTGAGTTTTCCAGGAGGATTCTCAGTTTTTTCCAGGGTTGATTGTGGGTTCAAGATCAAGAATGGGTTGTTGAAGAAGTATAAGACATGATGGAAAGATAATTGGTCGAATGGGTCAAGACAAAAATGGGATGAAGACAAAAGGGCAAGACAAGAATGTTCCTCAGGTGTCATTAATTGGAAATTCAAAAAAAAATGTTAGCTAAAAAATGGAAATTTTTGGAAATTTTCAATTTTCCAGGGTTTTTCCAAAGATTCCCGAGATTTCCAGGTTGCAAAAAAATTCCCCGAGTATTCCAGGTTGGTAGCAACCATGATTTTCGATTGGAAGCGCCAGGATGTGATTTTCGGATCACGTGGGTGACCTGCAAAGACATGAAGCTTCTCGACTGGATGCGCCGGGACGTTCACCTAATTTGGCTTTCAGACTAATTCTTTTGTTCTTTGGCGTTGTTCGGTGCATTTTTAAGAGGGGGCGGGGGGTCAAAATACCAACTTCGATGTTTATGGACCGATTTGGTTCAAATTTGACACGCAGTTGGGCATCATGGTCGGCAGTTTATTCACAAAATATTGGTACCCTACCTCAAGTGGTTCCCAAGTTATTCACAAATAACTGGTCAAAAGAGTGCAAAACTTTTCGCGCATGCTGTGGGAAAAGCGAAAGACATTTTGTGATCATGTTTTCACCAAAGTTTCCCAAAAAGACTTACTTTTTGACCGATGAAGCTAGTTTTTCAAAATTTGACTTGAAAAGTGGATAAAAACACTCGGAAACAGCAGTTATGTAACTAGCGAGCATGTAAAATGACAGGCATATTGAATAACTTGGACTCTGAGACAAATAATGCAATTCTGACTTCATCAGTCAAAAAAACACACTTTTTTTTCGCCAAGTGTGCCAAATTTTACCTCTCAAGCACTTCTGGTTGGTGAGAAAAAGCAAGAGTTCAAAAATACCTGGAATAACGAAAGCGGTTAAAACGCGCCTTGAATTTAGTGGATTTTTCAAAGTAAATGAGAAATATACTGTCGTGCGAAAAAAGCATCACGTGGGAATCGCGATAGCTCTTCAACCAATAAAGCTACAGCAATGGTAATTATATCATTGGAATCAGCATGAAACGGACCATTTGGTGGTGCCAATGTGAACAAAGACCAAAAATTAAGCTTTTTCACATTTTCTGACCCCCCGCCCCCCTTAATCTTTTTCGGCCTTGCAACATTGGGGACTGCATATGCATTTTGCAAAATTTCATTCGTTTATTGTGGAAGTTTTGTGGGGACGTTTTGATTCAATAAATGGTGTAAGACTCTTTTCAAGGTTGTTTCAAAGTGCAGGTTTCTTTCTCACCCAATGTTTTTCTCCTCAAATGCTGATTTCAAGGCCCCACTCTGAAGCTGTTTTTCTTTGAAGTGTTCGTCTCCTTGTGAAAAGAAAAATCACATTTCTCTTGCAATGATGTGTAATTCTGAAGATGGCGCCAATGTGATTTTCGTGGCTCTGACACGCGTTCAAATAGAATACCTTTTCCTGTTTTCAATGTGCCAGCAAAATTCGATTGTGCTGCATATGCGCATTCCAAAATGGTGTGGTTTGATAAAAAAAAAAAAAAGGAAGGTTCTCTCCTGGCAGTATCCGCTCAATTTCTGAAGTCAGAAGACAGGAGAGGACAAATTCAGTCCATTTTGATTTCACAACAAAACAATAATTGCAACCCAGTGAGAGCAGTTGCTGGATAGCACAGTTCCCTGCCCGAAACATAAATTTAGGCAACGGTCTCTGTGGTGAACGTTCTTGCTCAAAACTGCTTAGAATTTTTCTGGGTGTTCATTCTGATTGCTCACAGAACCATGATTTTGGTCAGTCGGGCGGCAAAAAAACGGACGACCTTGGTCTGTTAACTGACACGAGTCAACGACTCAATCGCACTTTTGCATTTCAATGCCGAAAGGTTTTCCCCCTGCTCTTTTTTGCATTGTGCTTTTTCTCCTGCTTCTTTAAACTTTATCAGTCATCTAAAATCATTCATTCAATTTCTTTTTTTTGGGTGCTGGATTCGGTACTGGGCTCTTTGTCTGCATGGCCTACCTGCTTCGCGACCCTGTGGGATACGTAGCTATGCTGCTAAGGCACTTTGTTGTCTTGAGGCAAGCTGCTGGAATTCTGTGAAACAAGAAAAAACCCCAAATGTGAAAAGTAGAGGCAACCCAGGGACAGTTTCCCACTCGCTGCATTTGCAACACACCAATACAAGAGCAAGAGCGGCATTTCCCCCAAATATTTCCATCCTCCGAGGGGAATATCAATTTGACCCAAAATTGTGGCTCATATGGCAAAAAATGATTGGTACTGAAATTGCAAAAAGAAAAAAATAATTCCCTGCTGAGGAACAATGGAGCCTGGACACCGCTGGTGTTGACAGTTCCACATTGAGGGACTACCTATGGAGCCTGGACATCGCTCCAGGAGATGTGTTAACAGTAGGGCTCGTTCCCACACCCTTTGTTGTTCAGCTAGCATGATCACAACTCTACATCCACTCGAAATTCCACCAGTGAAGTGAAGTGACAAATTGAAACATCATGTGAATTAAAATATGGTGTGGAAAATGTGATTTCCAGCTTGTGAGTTCTGGGACGGTCCTGTCCAGCTTTTTTGGCCAAGCTTTTTTTGGCCAATGTGGCTAATTTTTTGCTGTCTGCAGTGTGACACAGTTCCTGCCACTAATGACAGGTTACCCCCTTTACATGTCAAAATTATCTGTTCTTAAAACCAGCATCTGGTACCGGTACCGGAACCGCAGGTATGCCAAGGTACCGGTACCGGCACCGGAACCGGCAAAAAAGTGGCACCGGCTCAGCCCTACTAGAAATCCTGCTTTTTCTGATGTCCTAGACCTCTTTGTTCCTGTCCTCAAACCCTACTCATTTCTTTTCTCGACTGTCCTGAAGGTCCGTTTGCGAACAAGCCAACTACTTCTCATTTCTTCTACTACTACTACTAACTACTTCTCAAGCCAACTACTTCAGTCGTCTGCTGACGTTGGTTGGATGCAGCACGCTTTTTGCCTCTGTCCTGGTTCATCAGTCAAAGTCTTTGGTTTTCTGTTGAATTCAACATCTGGCGTGACCGTTCCCTGCTTCCACCAGTTTCACTGCAAGGCGAACATTCTTGAGTGACAGTTTTCTGTGGTCATTCGACTTCATTCGCACGCCAAACTTTGGTTGGATGTTCTGTGCGATTGCAAACCGGAATCATTTGCCTGGTTTGTTGTGCCACGCCATTCCTTCGTCTCGAGACTGTTTCATCGTGCAGTTTCAGGCACATTCCTCTTCCAGCTTGCAGATTCCATCCCAGTTTTTCTGCTGAACTGTGTGTGTCGCTCTGCATCAGCTGGCGCGCCTCTCTTCGCTTGTCTGCAGCTTGATTCAGACGTTCGCCATTATTCCTCAAGAAAAGTCGGCGCGGGCGGACCTGGATGAGGGGTTTGCATTCACAAGTGGGAGAGGAGAGGTCTAGGATGACGCAATAATTATCCAATTGCAGGATTGTCAATCTCCACGGCCGGAGATCAGTCATTGCTCCATAAACTCTGACAGACATTCACTGTGACATTTGCCTCAATCGGAGCCGTCAGTATGGCAGACGAGCCGCACTGCCTGGAGAAAGGCTGCAAATTCAACCGTGGAGGAAACACCGAACCTGGCTCGGCCATGATCGAGTGTTGTGGATGCCCAAAATGGTATCATTTTAAGTGCATTGGCATACCTGAAAAGTCAACGACTCTTTTCTGGCTATGTTTGAACTGCAAACCCAAGCTTCGCCAAATTCTGAAGTCTGGCAGCTGCAATCAGAATGATACCCAGAGCCTGGACAAATTGGATAAATCTGAACTGTCTCCAGAAGAAGCAGTTAGATTTTCTGCTCTGCAGGCAACCGCAAACAGCCTGGCTGACAAAGTCAACATCCTGGAGGTTGCTGCGGCAAACCAGGCCACAGCCATTGCAGCCATGGACAAAGTGGAAGTGGCTATCTCCAAAATCGAAAGTCTATTTTCAGCTCTTGGAACTGTCCAAGCCGAGATGGCTGCTGTGCGTCAGGATCTTGCTGACTCAACATCTTCTCTGCCCGGCCAAACCAACTTTCAGGCAGCCTTTCAAAAATTTGTTCAGCTGGAACAAATTTTGGCAGATATCAAGGCTGACCTGCTCACCGGCAACCCTCCGGATGTGTGTGCTTCTTCCGTGTTGTCGCCATCAACCGCTGAGGAAACTGGTGCACAAAATCCTGCCCCCATGGACCAGAACGACGAAGTTGTTCTGCCGAATTGCGACACCAGACCTCCAAATGAAGCAGTCAACTCATCGCTGAGATCAACCGATTGGAGTTCTCCTACCAGCCGCAAGAAGGGGAAAAAGAATGGGCGAAAAGGTGGCAACGTGTTGTCGGTCGGGGCCTCAGTGGCAGCAGACAACAAGAAGCCTGCGCCAGCATACCAGAAGCCTGCGCCCGCATACCAGAAGCCTGCGCCTGCATACCAGAAGCCTGCACCCGCATACCAGAAGCCTGCGTCCGCATACCAGAAGCCTGCGCCCGCATACCAGAAGCCTGCGCCCACGTACAAGAAGCCTGCGCCCACGTACAAGATGACTGCTCCCGCTTGCATCAGAAATGAGCAAGCGCAGCAAACGCCTATGACACCACCTGTTGGTGCCTGGTCGAAGGCGCAAGCACAGCGCTCATCAGTGTCAGGCCGCCCATCGGTGGCAGTGGCGATGTCGCCCCCCTCTTCTGTTCCACCGCGAATTCAGCCTGTGATTGTGCCTGAAATGGATGGAAAGAAAGTGCTTGTGTCGAAGCCGTTGGGGGGAGTGAAACCTCGTGCCGTGATTGTTGGTGATAGCCTACTTCGACGAGTAGGTGGCCTTGTAAAGGCAAGCAATGTGGCTGTGATTTGCATCCCTGGTGCTCGCATCGATCACATTGAAAAAGTTCTTCCTCGCTTGCCTCAGTTTCTAGGCTCATCTGTGCCCTCGACCGTGATATTTCACGTGGGCACAAATAATTGGATGGGCTGGAACAGCGAGGAAGAAATCGCATCAGGGTTCGTCCGGCTCGTTGGAACGTACCAAGCACCTGTACCACGGAGTTGACATTCTTGCGTCGGGTATCATTGGCCTGCGTCACAGGCCCCTGCAAGAGATCACAAACTTGAACAATGTTATTAACTCGGAATTGTCTGCTGCATTCTGTCATCCCAACGACCATGTTTACTTCATTGACAGTAACTACCATCTAGACCTGAATCGTTGTTGGGCTCAAGATGGTATACATATTTTGAATAACCTTGGTTCGCATTCCTTGGCAGGCATTTTTTTAGAAGTTATCCTTGGTTGGGGAAATGCCTAGAATCAGAAAGAGGACGAGAAAGTGGTCTCAGCAAAGGGATGATGGTATCGCTTGCCCCAGATAAATCAGTTGCGACGTCATCTGCTCTGACCAGGCATTTCCCTCAAGGTTTGGTTTTTCCACCCATAATTCACTGAAATCTGAAAATTGTCCTTTTCTGAGAGTGTTCTGGACCAAAAAACTAATTCATGGTATCAGTGGCCGCGCAAAACCAGGATCGGACAGAACTAAAAGAGAAAAAACTCTGATCTTGATGACTAATTTTCAGAGCATCAAGAAACAAGGTTTTGCAATTCTCCCCCTTCTTGACCCATTCTCCTGAAATGGTGGAGGATGTGAATCCTGGCTAGTGCCGCAAATAAATGATTGTGAAGTTTTCCCGCAGAACTTCAATGTGTTCAGAAGGGACCGTGGAAGTCATGCTGGTGGGGTTTTTCTCGCGTTTCGTCGAATTTAAATTGACCCTGCTATCTCTGACGAAACGTATGAATTCATCCTATGCAAGGTCAGTTTGTCTTCGCATGGACCTCCATGTCCTAGTTGTATCAGGCCTCCAACTACTGGCACAGGCCTTTTCGATGCCATTGAAAGTTGTTTGTGCAGGTTAAGTTATTAAAAAAAGTAACTGCTCCCCTGCTAATCCTGGGCGATTTAAATCTTCCGGATGTGAAATGGGAGAGGAATGAGTTGTGCCCAAATCCTCCTAGGGATAGATCTCAATAGCCGTGGCCTTTTCTAGCGACCAAGTTTAACCTACTGATTACTCGTGTTCCCACCAGAGGAAAGAGCCTTTTAGATGTTGCTCTTATAAGGCCCCCGGAGCTTGCTCTAGCTGTGAAGTCGAGAAGGGAATATCTGACCATTCCTTGGTCTCAATATTCCTCAGAGAAACCAAAGCTCACTGTGTGAGAGAGAAAAGGCAAATCATTCAGTACCACAGGGCGGATATTCCTGGAATGACTGATTTTCTCCTATCACATCTGGTGGAATTTACGGTGTTAGGATCGAACCCTGGTGTTGATGTGGAGATTCACGCAAGATCTTGCACAGTCCCTTGATTGTTGAACTCAGGTAGATTGCATCGCCATTGATTTTTCCAAAGCCTTTGATGTGATTAGCCATAGACTCTTGATTAGAAAGTTAGAGCTTCTCGGATTGGATGAGCGTACCATTAAATGGGTAGTTGGCTACCTTTCTGGCCGCTCCCAGTGTGTAAGAATTGGTGAGCATCTGTCATGTCCCCTTCCAGTGACCTCCGGGGTCCCCCAGGGCAGCATTTTGGGGCCTTTACTGTTTATCATTCATATTGATGACATTGGTCATGGGATGCGCTCACGCATGCGGCTGTTCGCTGACGACTGCATACTGTATTCTGAGGTGCGTGGCCTGGGTGACTGCGAGGAACTGCAAGGTGACTTGGCTCTCATTCAGGAATGGTGTAGCAGATCTGCTATGGCTATGAATGTCGACAAATGTAACTTAATTAATTTTTGTACTAAGAAACAAAATGTTATGTTTGATTACATTCTGAATGGCTCTGCACTTCTCCCTCAGAGTGAGATTACCTATCTCGGGGTTAAACTTACGAGCAAGCTTGACTGGTCTCCACACATTAATATGCTTACTTCCAAGGCAAATAGGGCTTTGTATTTTGTAAGAAGGAATTACAGGAAGTGTCCGCCTAGAATAAGGGAGCTAGCTTACTTCAGTCTTGTGCGGCCTATCCTGGAATACACTGTCTCATCTTGGGATCCTTGGCGTGAATGCCAGATTTCTGCACTGGAAAAAATTCAACGGAGGGCAGCACGCTTTGTTGTAGGTGATTATAGGCGCCATAGTAGTGTCACTGCTATGATAGCTTCACTAGGTTGGGATTCTCTTCAGTCGAGGAGGCGAGTGACTCGCCTTACCTGCCTGTTTCTGATCCTGGCGAATATTGGTGGCTGGGGAAAATTTCTTGAATTCCTAAGGATGCCAACATTCTACTCGCATAGAGACCACGTTTACAAACTCCGATCTGAAACTTTCAAGAAAGACATTGGCAAGTTCTCGTTCTTAGGTAGAACTATCCCGGAGTGGAACTCCCTTCCAAGCAGGGTTTTTGAACAGCCTTTGAGCATACCTCTCCTGCAGGGCAGGCTTCGTGATTTCTTTTAATGAATGGCAATGCCGGAAATTTCATCCTTCTTTGGACCTGCTCATTCCACCGGGTATCATATCTGAGCGATATTGTTATCGGAGAGGTGGTGTGCACAGCTTCAGTTTATTGCCTTCTTGAGGATTGGCTCAAGAATATAACACTGCGTGTGTATGTTCTTTGCCCGACATCCTTGCAAAAACGCTGTTTTATTCTGTCAACTTGCTTTTTTTCAATGTGTTTTTTTTTGTTGCATTTTACTGTGACTGTCAGCACTTAATGTATAATATTGAGAGGAGGAAACTCCAAAAATACAGAATTTCAATTCAATTCATTTCATTTTCTGTGTTAATTTTCTTTTCTTTTTTTTTGGGGGTCCCAGGAGCGACGCTCTTGCTGGGTTCTAGCGGAGACGTGATACGTTGCTGGTGTTCCCATGTATTTTTATTTTAATTTTATCTGGCTCACCCATTCCGTGGCACTTGTATTCTTTATGTCTTTTTATTTTTAATTTTTGCTGCCACCGTCTGGCTCACGAGAGCTGGGGCTTGCTGGACAACTTGAACTTGAACTGCTCCTTAAAATTCCTGGCAGAAATCCTAATGAAATATACCTCAAATCAGGGCTAAAGTGCCGGCTCTTACACCAGCCCACCTTGGAGGTGCGTGCCGGTGCCCAGAGCCGGCTGCCCTTTTTCGCCTGGTAAGTGGAAGCCCTTGCTAAGGCCCTGCATGGAATTTTTTATCTTTTTTTCCAACAAAATTGCTGGGCTTGATGCATATATGTGCCCTCTTGTTCTGAAATCCTTGTCAAGTTCTTGTTCTTTGGAAGTCCTAACCGGTCCAAGGGCCGTTTTCAAAACTTTCCTGACCTTTTTCAAGAATTTGGGAACTGGCCGATTTGTTCATTCAGTTTACGAGTAAGTACTGCCTTAAATTGATGGAGACATTCTTCCTGACACCAATGCAAAATTCCACTCTTTTGATACAAATACAAGAAGCTCTACATTGTTCTAAACTAGGGTTTTTTTACTTGTGAATTTGTTGCCTTTTGTTAGGTTGGGATACTTAAAATTACAGTCTTTCATATCCCTCTGATTTTCAGAAAATGACAAAAGAGTTGTGAAAGCTGAAGTCATTGATTCCCTAGTGAATGTCTTGTGAAAACAATCTTTCTCCTCTTTGGGGTGTTCAAAATTTTCTGGATTAGAGTTACATGTTGTAAACTTTCGAAAAAATTTCACACCTCTGCCTGCCTACAAAATTATGGCCTTTTTAGGCACAATTGAACATTGGCAAATTCTGATCAATTCTGCCTCTTATTGCTTGGTTACTGAGATGTTTGGTTCTACAGCTAAAATGTGACCTTTTCATTCTGTATCGATGGTGTCAAGTGTATCTTTTCACTGAAAAGTTTAACGCTAACTTCTTCCTCGTTTATTTTATGCTATCCCACAGACACAAGTGGCCTAAAAGAGCCTGAAAAGGTTCGTGCATCACAAGAACAGGTGCTTTCGTGCCTGCAGCAGTACACCCTTACTCATTATCCGCATTTAACGTCGAAATTTGGCGAATTGTTACTCAGGATACCTGAACTGGAAAGGGTCTGCCAGGTAAGATTGTTAGTTACTGGTAGTTCATCAAATGTTATTTTTTTGCTCGCAGAGTTCAAACGTGGACAATTGAAACAATCGCGCTTGAAATCTGCATCTATCCACAGTGGCTAAAATTAGATTTCACATCATGGCCTAAATCTGCAATGCGATTAGATTTCACATCGTGGCCTAAATCTGCCATGCGATTAGATTTCACATCGTGGCCTAAATCTGCAATGCGGTTAGATTTCACACCGTGGCCTAAATCTGCAATGCGATTAGATTTCACATCGTGGCCTAAATCTTCAAAGCGATTAGATTTCACATCGTGGGCTAAATGTGCAATGCGGTTAGATTTCACATCGTGGCCTAAATCTGCAATGCGATTAGATTTCACATCATGGCCTAAATCTGCAGTGTGATTAGATTTCACATCGTGGCCTAAATCTGCAATGCGATTAGATTTCTTCACATCGTGGCCTGAATCTGCAATGCGATTAGATTTCACATCGTGGCCTAAATCTGCAATGCGATTAGATGTCACATCGTGGCCTAAATCTGCAATGTGATTAGATTTCACATCGTGGCCTGAATCTGCAATGCGATTAGATTTCACATCGTGGCCTAAATCTGCAATGCGGTTAGATTTCACATCGTGGCGTAAATCTGCAATGCGATTAGATTTCACATCGTTGCCTAAATCTGCAATGTGATTAGATTTCACATCGTGGCCTAAATCTGCAATGCGATTGATTTCACATCGGGCCTAAATCTGCAATTCAATTAGATTTCATATCGTGGCCTATATCTGCAATGCGAGGGTGGCTGAGGGCAAAGTGTTTTCGGTTAGAACTCCTAGGCATGGTGCTGCCAGCCTCTACAAACAGGACATAGTCATTCATCAGCATCTTTGAACGACTCAGATTTTTACGACTTTCTGATTAGTTTGAAGATCGGAAGCCAATCTCCAGGGATTTTCTTCTTGTCCTTTTACCTCGCAACAAACCACCTGAAACTTCTGGGGCTATGATGAAAATGAAATCGAAATAGGTTAAGATTAAAACTTTATAGCTTCAGTGATCTCTTTCCAAAAGGAACCTAGGAAAGCAATGTGAAATCGCCATCCAAAACGTCAACTGCTCAAAGCTTTACGATGCTGTTTGCATTTTTTTCAGGTTGGGAAGGAACTTTTGTCGGTCCGAAGTAACAAGGACAGTGAGCTGCCAAGTTTCAACCTCCTCCTCGAATTGCTACGTGGTGATCATTAACAATGGAAAATGCCAAAAATAATGTGTGGCATTTGACCAAGAATAAGAAGTGCCATATTTCAAGGTCAGCAACACCAAACCTTTTCCATTTTTTCTCACCTTTTAGGTCAAAACGAACCTCACACACTTTTTTACCTCTTTTTTTTTCTCGGTGATAAACTGCAAAACACCCTGATATCTTCTGCTTGATAAATTGGGAAGACCCTGGTATGTTTAGCATAAAAAAAGAACGGAAAATAATAAAAAAAAATTGAAAATAAGTAAGACCGGCCTGATGTCCGACTTGATAAACAATTGAAAAAGACCTTGATATATCTGTGCCACCTGGGCCACACGAATGCAGAAAAGCCCTTCACTCACAATTTATTGAATTTGCTAAAACTGGTACATGTTTTTGCAGCTTGCTTGAGACAATCGTGCACATATTTCACTCTGGATGCACATACGCGGGCTTTTCAAGAAAGATGGACTGGTTTTATTGCTGGGCTCCCACAATCTTCAGAGCTGTCCCATTTGGAAGTCTGAAGTACCTACCCTTCTGCTAAATTGTTGCAAATTTTGTTAACGTACGTCATTATTTCTCCTTTTTTAATCGTTCAATTTTTTTTTTTAATTTTTAAGTGAAAAAAAAAGTAGTTATTTTTTCACCTCCAGCTTCAGACGTAAGTTTGCAAGGCGGACAATGTTCGGCTTGGAAATTGTTATATCATTTTGAGCTAAACAGCAGCGGAATAAGCTTTGCATCTCCTCAAACACACACATGGGAATGAAGTCCTGCCTCAATCACTGCGATTTGCTGGCTTAAAGACTTTTAGGAAGTCAGGAAATCTTTTTTGGAACAGGGTAATGCAAGTGTGTCAAAAACACTGATCACTGAAGTCAACATTAACGCTGCTGCAGTCATTGTGAGCGAGGATCCAGGAGTGACCTCTGGTTCAACATTTCAACATGATTATTGGGTGCACCTCTGAACTTTTGAGGACAACACTGGACCAATCACCTGCCCCAGCTTCACTTGAAGGCTGAACCATTGGGTTCTTCATCATGACAATGCCAGCACGTATATCGCAAATGAGTTGCAACAGATTTTGACCGAACAGGGAGCAACAGATTTTGACCGAACAGGGAATCGAGGGTTTTCCCCACCCTCCCGACACTCTTGAGTCTGGCATGTGACTTTTATCTCTTCCCCACAATGAAAAATGAACTGAGAAGACCAAGATGTCTGTTGGACTTTGAATGGTTAGAGCAGTAACATTCACCTGTTGTAAGGCCATTGTAGGATCGAATATGGTTTTTCCGATGACGTTTCGACTCCAGGGCTGGAGCCTTTTTCAAATCGGTCGACACGTTCGCTGGTGTTCTGCGACTGGTGCATATCGGACGGGTCACAAGTCGGAGTTGCGGCTGAAGGGTGGTGATTCATGGCGATGGCATGGTTCTTGGTCTGTTGTGTTGGTTTGGCGGTTGGGATCTTAGGAATGTGGAGTCGTTGCTTGGCATTCTTGATAAGGTTTTGAATTTTGGCTGGTCGGTTGATGTGGAGGGATGTGGTCCGGAATGTGCTGGATATCTCAGATGTGTTGTGGATAGGTAGTGGGGAAGGGGTTTTTGAGGGAGGGAATGGGAAAGGAGGCGATCGGCCATGGAGACGATTTTTAAGAGAATGTTGAAGAATGGACTGCAACTTGTGTTCCAATAATGGAGGAGGCAGTGAGACAAGTGTAGCAACTCAGAAGGTATGCACCTAGAGAATGATCATGCCCAAACCGATGATGGAGGCGAGAACAGAGAATGAGGAAAGTAGTCCCAGTCTTTCGTGAACAGCCTTCGTATTTCACTCTGGAGCGCACAAAATTATTGTGTGTTTGGATTTGGCCCTTGGAAAGAGATACTGCAGGTGGTGCTCTTCCAACATGATGTGGTACTGTGCAATTCACATTGAAGGAAAATAATGAACGGAAAATATTTTTAATTATGAAGGTTCCGCGCAACAACAGTTCGCAGGAGTGCCCCTCGATTTCAACCTACGCCATTGCTTGTTTGATCATCTCGTACCATGACACATGGCATGGTTATTGATTCTTTCTTTGTGGAAAACTGGGCTTAAGGGGGGGGCTAGGGGTCAAAATGCCAACTTCCGTGTTTATGGTCCGATTTTGTTCAAATTTGGCGCACTGTTAGGGCTCATATGGAAGGTCACTCACACAAAATTTCACCTCATTAGGTCAAGTCATTTCTGAGTTATGGGGTCAAAGGTCACAATTTGGTGTCCTAACTTTAGCGCAAGATTGTAGGAGAACCGGCAGAGATTTTTTGATCTGGTTTGGACTAAAATGTCACAAAAGCAATGAATTTTTGGGTGATAGAGCCACTTTTTGAAGTTTTCTCTCAAAAACATGTAACATTCCTTCATATTCCTCATTTGCGGCAAAAGCGATAGACCTTTTTCCTGATAATGGCCCAAAACATTATGAACAGCTTAAAATATTGAAATTCCGGCTCTATCACCCAAAAGAGCATACTTTTTTAGTCCAGTGTGCCAAATTTTACCTCTCTAGCACTTCTGGTGGCTGAGAAAAAGCATGCGAAAGTTCGAGAAATGTCAAAAAAGTGAAAGTGGTAAAAACGTGCTTTGAATACTGTGGATTTTTCGAAGTACATGCAAAATACGCTGTTGTACGAAAATAGTGTCGCATGGGAATCGCGATAGCTTGCCAACCAATAGAGCTACAGTTATGGCAATTATATCATTGGAATCAGCGTGAAAAGGGCTATTTGGTGACATCAAAAAGCATGAAGTCCAAAAATCATGTTATTTTCATTTTTTGACCCCTACCCCCCTTAATCTAAACTCTACTTGCAACTGTATTTTCTCCAACATGGGTTCTTCAGCTGCAACATTTTCAGTGACCATTATTTTTTCTTTGCTATTTGGTATTTTAACAGCATTATTTATTTGCTGTCGAAATTGGGACTCAAGTTTAACTGTTGTTTTTCATTTCCTTTGCAGGTGTTTACCTTCTGTGTTTTGCTTAGTTTGAAAAATTCCAATGTGTGACGGTTGCCTGCCGATTCCGCTCTCTTCATCCTGCTCTTGGTGTCATGGGGCCTCTACGAGCTGAATTGATCAGAAGCTCCCAACAGAAGAGCCTGCTTCGTTTTGGTCCTCTCTTATTCCGGGTTCCATAAAGTGGTTATTAACTCTTCTTTTTTACCACTGTTTTGATGCTGTGCATTTCATTGAACAATTTTTTTTTATATTTTACATCTGTTTTGCTTCCTTCCAAACAATGGCATTTTCAGTGGCGTTGAGCATTCTCATTGCATTCGACAAGTTTGTGCTTTTGGGACTCTTGACATATTTTGATCAATCTGCAATGGAACTTCTTTTCAACTTCATTTTTCAGATCTTGTTTTTTTTTTAGGTGTGATTGATAGGGGGTCAACTAGGGGTCATCTGATGTGGCTAATATGGTGAGGAAAAATTACCAGCCGGTAACATTTTCGAATTCTTGACTACATTTTGAGAAGGCAGTTTCACATTCGTTGCAGCTTACCTCTCACTTTCTTAATTTTCATTATTCCCAACCTTACCATCGTACCCTCCCGTTTGTTGCCAATCTGCTGGATGGCCATTGCATATTGTTTGTGCCATCATTCTGATTGATGGCCAGCCACCCATTTGTCCAGTAAAATCTCCTTGAGATTTGCTCCTCAAAATGTAGCCTGGCATTCAGTCAGAACTGTAGACCAGCAAAACATGACTGACACTGCAGGTTAGGTACTCGTACACTGGTGGCATGCAATTGACTCAACGATGTTGACACAATCGGCGATATTTCCTCACTGCAACTTACCTCAGGTTCAACATGAAAGCCAGTTCAACAGATGGATATATCTTTCACAACAATAGAAAAGGAATTAGTGTTGCACATAGAAATGAATTTTTCATAACACAAATCTACTGAATTGGGCTATTGAGTTGAATATGAGGATGAGTTGCATGACTCGAAAATGGTTGCTGCACACGGGCCTCTCTCCTTTTGTTCTTGGAATTTCATCATGAGGAAGATATGATGATGTCTTGAGCATTTGCAATCTTGAAAATGTTTACGGAAGAACAGTTGTTTGAACCTTGATTTTCGTACTGGTCGTATCTTTCTTGGAGTTACAAGCTGAGAAACGACTTGTAAGCTTATCGACACTTTGCCATCAGACACATTCTGATGCTCAATTGTTGT
The DNA here is from genome assembly GCA_030068105.1 of Sinentomon sp. SZTP_YWyxl. Classification (NCBI taxonomy): domain Eukaryota; kingdom Metazoa; phylum Arthropoda; class Protura; order Sinentomata; family Sinentomidae; genus Sinentomon; species Sinentomon sp. SZTP_YWyxl. The sequence continues at coordinate 19,394 of JASGXE010003949.1, forward strand.
TGATTTGTCAAGTTTCTGTGAATGTTGTTTGTATCTTTTGCCCTCAAGATTTGTACAATATTGATCTCGTTTTTTAAGTTTGCATTTTTATAGTCTGGTTTTTTGAACTAACCGGTTGTGCCAGACCCAGCATGCAGTGGAGCTTCCCACCCCACATCTGAAATGACATAACCTCTCCCCCCCCCGAGAAATGTGCCTGCCTAACGTAATGTGGATTCTGCATGAATTTTTCTTGGTGTCTTGTGGATGTTCTTAATGGCAAAATCAATCAGTTAAAACTTACTCTGGACCCCCATTTACATGTAATACCCCTCAAATCCCCAAATTGGGCCCATTTGGGGTATTCATGGGGGAGCTAAGAGTTCACCGTAGAACTGAAGATTCAGGACAGGTTCTGCGGAGTGAGCGAAATATAAAATATAAAATGTTCAGTGACAAAATACCCTCTGAGCCTCCACTTTCATGCAGTGTCCCCCATTATCCAAAAATCCAAAATGTGGTTATTTTGGGGCAAGTTAGATATGACGATTGTGGACACATAGAGCCATGCGTAGAGGGCAGATTCTCAAAGGTACACTGAACAGAAAATGTTCAGTAAAATAATGTTTCGGACAGTCGGAACCCCCAGCCAAAGCATGCTGTGTGTGCCAGATTGTGAGGAAATAAAACCTTCTCCAGAACGAGAGGCTTTTCAGCACTATGTGTACCAACTGCATGGAAATATGTGGTCGAACCATTTTTTCACTGGCATTTCAGTGTTCTTTTGAGAGTCTTTCCTCGACACATGGCTCTTATGCGACAACCCACAATCTTCATACCCCAAAACAACCATTGAAGATACTTTGGGGGCACTGTGTGGAAGTGGAGGCTTGGGATGGTATTTTGTTACATAATTGTGAACGAAGTGAGCTTTACAGATGACTTCGATTTGGATTTTGTCTGTGTGTTTGTTTGTTTGTTTGTGAACATGATAACTTTCGAACGCAATGGAATTTCGATGCCAAATTTTGCAGAGAGGTTCTTGAACACCAAACTGAGACTGAGTTCGAAGATGGGCACGATCGGAGCATTGGAAGCCACAAAAAGGTCACAAGAAAGGTCACTGCATATTGCTTGCCTGCAACAGGGCACATCGAAAACCCATCCATGGACGAGCGCATGCTTGTGCACGTGATTTAAAACCGCTGTTTAGACACGGCGAATTGAGTTGTGGCATGATGGTCGAGTGGTCAGTGCGTCCGTCTATGAATCTGAAGGCCATGAGTTCGAGCCCAGGTCAGAAAAGTGAGGTGATTTTTTCAAAATTGCTTTTGTCTCCAAAATGAACCTCGTGGACAAAACTCAGAAAACAATTCGTGTTTCTTTTTTTTTTTTGTGATTTCGGGCTCACTTTCTTTTTTCTTCTTTTCTTTTTCGACTTTTTTGTGATATCCTTCTGGTTTTTGGAATTTTTCTTTTTCTTTTTGAATTTTTTTTTGCTTTTTTTAAATTTTTTCCAAATAAAAAAAAGTTTTTGCTTTTCAAAACTGAAAAAAATATACTTGTGCAAAATTTGTACGAGCAGTCGTCCACTGCACCACGTGGAAAACCAGCGGAACAGCATTCCCCGCGCAGTTTTAGTATATACATTTAGCACACATTGTCGGGATGTCACATTGACATTGAAACATTGTCATTTCGTTTTTGCCCCTCTTCATCTCAGAGTGCCAGTTTTTTGGGCGATTGTCCAGTTTTGATTTTCGACATGCGACCTTCAAGAATGGCCACCATCCATATCTAAGAAGTGAGGAATCCGTCGATCTCAGTAGGGACCATAGGTGAACCGAATTGTTGGCCTACTGCAGTCCTGACCTCCGTCAAAACTCCACTTCCCTTTGACTTTTTTTTAAATCTGTGTCATTCATTCCGTTTCTGTTTGCATTCTGATTATTGGGGTTTCTGAATGGTGCAAAAGTGCCTTTGGCCACACTGCAAAAGTATTGATGTGCAATGATTTTGAAGTTTCACAGAAGAGCCAAAATGGTGGTCGAATAATGCCCACCTACCTCTTGAGCTCAGGCACATGTCAAAATTCCAAAATTTCTCCCACTCGTCCCCAGTGATTCCCTGTCATGGACTCTTTCTTTGGATGGGGGGAACTGGGATCCTATTCCGCCACTTGGATTTGTTCAGAAATGCTCCGAATTTTTTAGCGGCACCCAAACATTAAATTGGGTCGTGCCTGAATGAAAATCGATGTTCCGCACTTTTTTTCTCCTGACACTGGTCACCGGGTACGAACCTTAAAAGTTCCAAAGAAATTTGCCGCAAAAAGTGGAAATCAAAAGGAGAAACAAAAGGAGAGAAATACTCGACCACAGGAAAGCACCTTCTCTGACTTCAGTATTGACTTTTTCTCCCTTGGAGGTATGAGAAAAGAACACCATCTGCTGAGTGCTGGCAATCTGGACTTCACTCAGAAAAACACACAATGGTTTATTCAAATTCATTTGGTCTGTGCCACGGCCGTTCTGAGGAATTCCACCACTGTGAACCCGGTGGGGCTCCGTCTCATGAACGCCGAATTGACCTAATCCGCTTAAATCGAGACGCAGCCAGACCACCAAGCACACCCTGAAAGTTCAGCCAAGAAAGAGAAAAACGTGGCACACATTCTGTAATGGAGCTCCTGACAAAACAGCCCAGTTGAAGTTGAATGGTTTCGGGTTTTCCTGAGCTGCTGATCCCTCAAAATGACAACACATTTTCCTGACAGAGCTAGAATAAGTAAGGGCTGCCTTACAGGATGGTGGGATAGGTGCGAGGGCAATCTTCTCGTTGGTGACACGCAAACTTTTATCAGGGCAATAGAATACTAGCAGGGCAATAGGTTTCTATTGCTTGCCCTGCTTTTATAGCTAACTCAACCTAACCTAACTAACCCAGGGGTTAGGTCAGGTTAAGGTCAGGTTAGGTTAGGCCAAGTTAGGGTTAGGTTAGGCTTGGTTAGGTTAGGTTTGGTTGAGGTTAGGTGGGGTTTGAGTCGGGTAGGTGTTGCTCAAAAAGGCTGTGTGTCACCGAGTTGAATGTCGGTGCGAGTGTCCGTTCGCATGTCCATCCGAAGTCGACGAAGGAGCGCCGGATTCCTAGTATTTTATGTTTTGCTTGCTTGGTTAAACTAACCAGAAAATTTGACAGTTCTATGGTTAAATTACCAGTTCTTACCTCCCCAATGAATACACCAAATGAGCCCGTGTTTGGGGACAGAACACGGAAATTTTTACCGGTTAATTTTGAATTACTTTGTCACCAAGAACATCTCCAGGAATTTTGGAGAAATAATTACGGGACACCAGGTGTAAATCCATGTTTGTTTTTGGGGATGGGATCCATGGTTTGTTGTAGCTTACATCGTGGCAATGGCCTTGTTTGCCTTCTGCATTCAAAAAGGTTGGAGCAGCATTGGTTTTTCTTCTCCATTCCATACTTGGCCAAAGTAAGATTGGTGATAGTAACTTTTGACAATGTGTTCCAAAACAACGGAAAATATGAATTTCCACGAAAATTGTTGGAGGGCACCATGTCATCATGGATCTGAATTAATTTTGTGTCGTGTGTCTCCACACCTCCATGCAAAAGTCTGGCAGAGCCTCTAGTTTGTCCGGGTTTATCCCACCTGTGAAGGTCGTTGCGATGCAGCTTTGCGCAGTGCAGAAAATGTATGCGATCTACGCCGTCTTAGATATTCGTATAGAAGATATTCGTTTTTTGTATAAATCAGTTTTGATTTTAGTTTTCTCTCCGACCAATAAAACAAGTTTTTAACTAGGACACACTTTTAGATCACTTAGTGTTTTTTCTACTCTTATATTTCTGTATATTTATTGAACCTTATCTTTTTTATTCCCTTTATTACAATTTTGGATATTTTTTTCAATTCTATATTAACGAGTGCTGTGATTTTTGTATAGACTATTATAAATAATGAATTATGCAATACCTTTTTCTCGCAATTTTTTTTTATGTTTGATCTTTGAACTTTGCATTGAGGACTTCTCCATTTCACAACATTTCCGGACGATGGTGCAAGTTTTGTTTGATGTTATTGGGTATCCAAACGGCACCCGTGCTGGACTTTTGGATTGATTTCAAAGCATTGAATTAGAAATTTTTCCTTTTTCCGAAAGATGTGGATGTGTGATTAAATAATATCATTGTGAAGCTTTTTTGTTGCCATGTGAGCAAAAAAAGAGCAACAATGGCTTGGAGACAAAAAGTCTGCTGTTTTGCTATTAAGTCGGCAACTCGAAAAAATTCATCGAGTTGTCTTTGCATATAAGTCATTAACTTAAAAACCAATGGAATTTCTGAAAACGGATTGTGCCATTGGAATCAGCAGATTTTTGTGCATAAAATTACCTAAAATATGAATTGTTATTTTAAGCTATTTTTTGACAATCCAAAGGTTTCTCTGAAAGTACAGGTCTATGGTTTTGCGAGACATTCTCCCTGAGACACTTCTAATGCGCAATCGGCCGATTTCCAAAACGAAGATTGATCCGCGGATCGAAGAGTGGTGATATGGTTGACCTTGTCCTTTGCAGTATCGATGTGAATCCAAATATTTGTGATCAACCAGATCACCACTTGTCGATCCGCGGATCGCATCTCCGATTAATCTTCGTTTTGGAAATCGGCCGAATGTTTTGCATTTCAATGCACGATGCACATAATGATAAAATTGAACTGTGGTTTGCAGAAAGAATTTTTAGTATCTGTAAAAATGAGCCGCTTAATTGTTGCATATGTAGAGAAACACACTCAGGCAACGTGCTTGTGCTGCAGTTGGATGCAAAAACTTTTCGTGATACTGCCTCAAATCTGGCAGGATCACACAAGCTTCCAGTTGGACATTTCATGTTATGTGCTCGCAAAATTCATTTACGTTACGCTTTACTATCAACAACTGTCTTCTGTATATTTTGTATTTTTTGCGCACTTTTCTTGTTGATTTGTGCTCGTACGATTTGAAGCCATCCCGGTGATTTTTTCTACCGAACATTTTTAGCAGCTGTTTTTTTTAACGTTTTTCAACTTTTGACACTTCTGAAGTGGGCAGCGGTTTTCTAACTCTCTTTCGATTTCTTGATTCTGCGTCTGTTTTTATCTTGTTTGTCTGT
>JASGXE010003950.1:0-24586 GCA_030068105.1 Sinentomon sp. SZTP_YWyxl
ACTTGGCAATTATTGTAATATGGTGTGATATACCTGGCTTGTGGAGGAGGAACATGAGTCCATTGTCTCCGTCTATCTTGCTCAATTTGCTCGAAAATGCAACAAGCATGCTCCAAAATGGAATGAACGAGCCACACGAGTTACTGACATGAGCTGAATGACGAGAAAAACAGATGAGATGGGACCTGTTGGTTGATTCGAGCACTTTGGAGCTGGTTTGTTACCTTGAGATGTGGCCTCGGTACATGCAATGGCTCGAAAATGCAACAAGCATGCTCCAAAATGGAATGAACGAACCACACGAGTTACTGACATGAGCTGAATAGACGAGAAAAACAGATGAGATGGGACCTGTTGGTTGATTCGAGCACTTTGGAGCTGGTTTGTTACCTTGAGATGTGGCCTCGGTACATGCAATGGCTCGAAAATGCAACAAGCATGCTCCAAAATGGAATGAACGAACCACACGAGTTACTGACATGAGCTGAATAGACGAGAAAAACAGATGAGATGGGACCTGTTGGTTGATTCGAGCACTTTGGAGCTGGTTTGTTACCTTGAGATGTGGCCTCGGTACATGCAATGGCTCGAAAATGCAACAAGCATGCTCCAAAATGGAATGAACGAACCACACGAGTTACTGACATGAGCTGAATAGACGAGAAAAACAGATGAGATGGGACCTGTTGGTTGATTCGAGCACTTTGGAGCTGGTTTGTTACCTTGAGATGTGGCCTCGGTACATGCAATGGCTCGAAAATGCAACAAGCATGCTCCAAAATGAAATGAACGAACCACACGAGTTACTGACATGAGCTGATGGGACCTGTTGGTTGATTCGAGCAATTTGGAGCTGGTTTGTTGCCTTGGCATGTGGGCTGGGTACATGCAATGGCTTGAAAATGCAACAAGCATGCTCCAAAATGGAATGAACGAACCACACGAGTTACTGACGTGAGCTGAATAGACGAGAAAAACGATGAGATGGGATCTGAAACAACTGGGAAAATGGGCAAATTCGAGGAAAAAATCACAAGAATACATAAACGGAAGGCCTTATATGAAAAAAGAATGCATGTGACTGAAAAAAAGAAATTGGCACTGGGAACAGCAAAGTCAGAAAATGCCATTTTGAGAAAAACGAGTTCATCTCATTTTTACCCGCATGTCGACAGCAAGGCGGTGTGTTGAACGTATATTGCCGGTTGGCTGAATATTTTAGAGTATCCGACTCCCATCCCCATCCTTTTCTTTTTCTTTCCTTGAAGAGCCCATTTTTTACTTGGGAATCATCTTTTGACGTGCCTGTCTTTGTGGGTATTGAACAACATTTTGAAAAGTCATGAAGAGGTAACACATACATCTTTCACTGAGAGAATTAGTCTGACTTTGGAGCCTAGACATTTATCTACATTAGACTGGTCTAGTAATCACCTTATGTATAACTTTTTAGGTACCTATAACTTTCAAAAGAATCAAAGCTTAATGGCATCTCAAGACTCACTGAAATGCGAATTTCTCTGCAAATCTAACATGCTTGGAAGTTCACACCCCTCGTACAATTGTCAGAAACTAGTCCTGGGCCTGAGATTAAGTTTTAAATGATAATCAAAACTCACCTGCGAAAGTATTTCCACCATTGTTGATCCATGTTTCTATGTGACGAACAAATCGGCCCATGACCCCACACATGATACTGTGCAGGCAGGCTGGCCAAGGCAAGATAAGTTGTAGCAGATCTTGCAGCCAGGCAACATGTCCGGTAGGTGGCTCCCCATCCTTGAGGGAAGGTCAAGACAGTCACAAAAGTCCTGAAAGGAATTTTCAGATCTCTCAATCACTTTCTGGTTGAGGCCATCGGTAGACAAATGATGCTGGCTGGAAGGGGGTTAGGTTGGGGTGGTTAAGGGACGGCTGCTGCTGTTGCTGTTGTTTGAAGATGGCGAAGGAGAAAAAGATTATAATTCCTTCCTGGCTGTGGAGGTTGGATAATTGGACATGGGGCTGCCGAACTTTACCTGGAATCTCGCAATGAAGCTCTTCATGCATCTAAAGTGCAGCAACATGATGCTTTACAATCGAAGAGGAGGTAATGTCAGGGCAATCCACAGATGTTCCCAGCCAGGTAGGTCTACAAAAAAAAAACAACCCCAAACCTAGAGTATCCATAGTCACACAACATAGTCAAACACAACTTCTATGGTCAGGTACGGTAGGTGGTAGGTACAGGTGCTTGGGTATGCCGGTTCAGGTTATTTAGGCTGGTCCAAGAATTCCAGGTCTTGGGAATTTCCTGATCTGGCTAAATTTCAGGATAAAAAACATGGAGACAGAAGGGTAAATACAACATGGTCTAAGGGGGACAGAGACAGCTGATTGAAGGATGGCTGCTGCTGTAGCTGATGTTGTCGACTAGAATGTTCCGTGCTTCGGAAGATCGGGTTATTCTGCATGGGGATGCTGATCCTGAACTGGAATCTCGCAGTGCAGCAATGAGACGTTTTTCAATTCAGGAGGTGATGTAGAGGTACTCAGCCAGAGAGGACGATCTGCAGAAAAAAGAAATTGGTGTAATTTGAGACGAACAACCATTAGCTGATATTGGGATCAAGGGACAAGACACAGGATGGCTTGTACTGGCCAACATGCACAGGATGGCTTGTACTGGCCAACATGGAAGAAGTCACACCAGAGTGATCCGATTTTTAAAAAGTGATTTAATTACCTACCCACCTAGGCCTAATCCACTTGCTGCTCCCTTAAGGACTATTTTTTATTGGAGTACCTCCAAAGCCAAAGCTTTGAATTAGGCTTATATTAATGTAAAAATCGACCCATCATCTCCCTGGAGCTCAGGTTCGGTTGCACTTTATTGATATCATATCTTATTTTTGGAGTCTCATCCTTTCAGGAAAAAAGGCATACCTAAGTTGAAAGCATGAAATGAACAGTGCAGCAAACTGAAAGCACATTTTCAACAGTTACCTATGCCATTTTGAGTCGAAATGTAGAATAATTGTTTCGTTTAAGGCTTCCTTTGGGAGAAAGCAAGGGTCTTGAAACAGTTTGTAGTACACTGCTAGAATGCTATTAGTCCGATGAAACCCTGCTTACCTGTGTGTTCTCATTTGACGATATGTTTCATTATTGTGCGACTTTCATTATAGATAGAGACTAGATTCACGAGAACACCAAATTCACAAAAATGACAATAAAAAAAATTTAACAGCGTAAAGCTAGGGAGGTAGGTACCTTTGCTTTTTGGAGGAGTCCGTTGAGTTTCCAGGAGAGGAAAATCATTTTACATTTCAGACTCATAACGCCATTTGATATCACCTACAGGCACTAGAGTAATGTGATAGGTACAATTCAAACAGACTTGGGGAAAATAGCAATTCGGCAAGGAAAAAAGGGACTGCAGGGTGATGGGCAATATAGGTAGGTACTAGGTAGAACCAATGGGTCTTTTCCTGTGGTTTTTATATGGGATAGACAAAGTCAGCCATACCAAGTGGAGCAAGAAGAATGCACGCTTCAAGGTGTGACCTTTTTCCCTTAGATAGAAATGTTTCAAAACCTCATTGTGCTCTCGTAATGCCCCAATGCTGCCAAGCAGGCACCTCCTTAATTATGCAATCCCTAAAATATGATTAAGTTGCAGAACTGGACACATGGATGCCAAGCCGTTAAGTTTGGTTTGGACAGGTAGGAGGAGTAGGTAGAATATGTTAGGATTGAGGGAAAAGGTCGTTTAGATGTTAGGTAGGTCAGCGGTGTCCTGTCCAGCTGCCCAGGTACCTATCCATATATTGTGGGGACTATCATCAAATAGGTAGGTACCCACATTAGTATGTACCTATGTAAATTCAAAGAGTTTGAAATCAAGGTCAACAGGCAGAAGAGATGGCCCAACCAAACCCAAACTGATCTCAACGCCTGACCGGTCCAGTCTCAGTCTGGTTCCGGTCCGGCAGTCCGGATTTCAAGGACCATCGGCAAAAGTATCAGAATCAAACAAGGTTGTGGCGGTCAGGGGCGTCATTTTCATGGGGACGTCCCTTGCCGAGAAATTTATGGCATCGGTTTGCTTGCTTGCCCCCTGTCATGTGCCTTTGCCTCCATCCGGAGGGAAATTTGGCCTCTGAGCAGGAATAATGCATCTTTTTTCTTCATCCAAAGTAAATCCTTAATTTTTAAGATTTCCTCAGCTTCTGCGGGCTGAGTGAGGCTCAACCGTCCAGGCCCACAAAGGCTCGCCATAAGCCACGGGCTCTGCCCTTTGGAACCCCACTGAGGCTCCTCCTCAGACCAATCTTTGGGCTCATTCCCCAGACCCGACTGAGTTGTGACAGAACCTTCCCTGAAAAATGCCCCACCACTGTGAAAACGTGGAAATGCCCCTGCCATCTTTGGCGACACATTTCAAATTTTATGTAGGAGCCAGGAGGTACCTAAGTTCAAATCAGATTTACGAATGACAACAATGGCATCACAGAAAGGACTAGGCCCACGTCAACTCACCGACTGGAATCCATCGAGGTTGAATAAAGAACACGAACTCCAATGAGACAAGTGTGTGCTTGCTGCACAATTGGACGACTGCTGTTTTTGTTCCATTCCATGTGACGCTCCAGAATCAAATTTCAATCGGCTGCAATGCAAGAACTCAATCAGACAGCACTGACCAGTGACCGCGCAGTGCAAACAAACCAGCAAAGCAGAACCAGGAGGAGGAGAGCTGCATTGCAAAGCAGAAAATTGTTAGTCTGCTGCAAATAAATGCGTCGGTCAATTTTCCCGAACATTGGACATTGCCAATGCGCTCAACATTGTGGTCCAACAACCAATGTGTTGTTGCACAGCGGCCCAAAGCACGGAAAGCAAATTCCTTTTTGAACCACAACATATTCCAACACCCCCGAATCGTTCCAAAATATTTCAATTTCACCATTTTCACATGGTTTGAAATTGAATTCGACAGAACGACCTGGGAACGTTCTTGGAAAGTCGCAATAATTTCAGTTCCCGTTTGGTTCCGACGGGCCAATCCCGGAACGTTCCGCAATCGATCACAACGGCACGAAAATTGCGGCACGGAAATGGGACGGTTTGGCACCATTTCGGAACGACTTGACCCGTTGTGGTACCACTTTGGCACCGTTTTTGCTACTGGGGTAACTTAGCGAATCGGAGAAGCCTCGCGTCTTTCGTCCGGGTAGCCAGTTTACAAACCCTGCCGCGACTTTAGATGGCAGGCCGAGGCCCCAAGCGTGCTTTGTTTTTTCCGAGAGGGGACAGGGTTAGATCAGGTTGATAGCTTTATAGGTAAGAAAGAAAAATATTTTTTTCTTGCGAGTGAAGGGCCCCAATCGAGCATTCTTGCACAAAATGCTCTCCGCCACCTGAAGTCGCGGCATGATTTGTAAAAACGTGTCCGGGCATTGAGTTCGAAAACAACGGGGTGGGGGAATTTCACTCCGGTATTAAAGCAACGATTTTTGATGATTAAAATGGTGCTTAAGAGGCCGCAAAACATGAAATGTTTTGAACGTCACAAAAAATGATTTGTGTTCGGAATATTTTTCTACAAAAATCATCCCAATGGATTTCCCAAGATGACCACAATTTCAAGCGTTTGCATCACCGGCCGGTGTAATATCAAATTTTGCCATAAAATTTTAGCGCTATTTCGACAGATTGGTGAAGCGCACCGTTTAAACCTAAGAGCGGCATTTCGTGCGGGGATGATGCCGAGCGTCCCCCACTGTCCCCCAGAGTTTCCAGGGAGAGCGCTACTGGAACCACGCAGGGCGAAGGAATCACTCTCCCTTGACTTTCAAGAGAGATGGTGAGTTTGCGCTCGGGAAATGAATAATCACATTCACCGGCTGCTGTGAAAGGACAAATAATGGTGGGTCAGATGGCCACAGATTTCGATGATTTTGGTGTCAAAAGATGGGCCAGAAATTGGTGCACAACTTTGCAGCAAGCCGATCCCATGTTGCAACAGAAAATTTTGTGATGCAGTCCATTTTCCAACGAAAGGGCGGAATTTTTGAACGTCTCGGAAACGGGCTTTGAAATTGAAGAAACGTTTTCGAAATTTCACAAATTGAAATGTCGAAATGTCTTCATGAAATGGAAATCTGCATTCTATTGGCTCTCTTTGAACACCAAAATTATCCGCATCCGTCCACAACTTTTCAAATGCGAACAGTATTTAACTGAAAAATGATGTTCCCGAAGAGTGTTTGCAGGAGGTGCTTTGGATGATGCAGACTGGAAAGAATTCCGAATCTCTCCCATCTTTGTCCTGACAGACTCCCGCAAGCATCATCGGGAGTGGGGTGGGGTGGGTTGAGTGGGGTGGGTTTCTGCCTTGCTCTTTCCAGCCCATCGAAAGCCCATCGACTGTCCACTGTCGACGACTGCCCATCGACTGTCCACTGCAGAGTCAGCCATTTTGTGAAGTCCTCTTCTCTCGACTCTCTCTCTCTCTCTCTGGGTGGTCTCCAATCCTCCTCTTCACCTGCTGTCGGGCACGTTCTCAAAAGTGGGCAAACAGTACAGTGATTTGCAATAAATGTTTCACAAATGCAGAAGTGATAGGAATTTATGATTTTCCATTTGCAAAATAATTATTGTCCGCATATTGATTGGTTTCAGTGGGACAATAACCGAACCACGATATCGTTTTGCGGTCAAGCACCATAATCCATGTAACATGTAAGCACCATGTAACATGTAAGCACCATGTAACATCTGGTCAACATGAAAATGAAAATTGATTGAAAATTAATGAAAAACATGAAAACATGAAAAACATCAAAATTTATTGTTTGCATTTTGCAAATGGTAATCATAATCACACAACCTCTTTTGGGGGTTCGAAGAAATCTCAATTCGAATAATGCGGCATTCGAACTTTAAAAGCCAGACAAATGGGCACAGAAAACTCTGACCGTGGGGAGATCGTCAGGAACAAATAGGTTATTCTCACCATATTTTCTTGCAAAATTGTTTCCGTCAAGCATCACAGAAATCCAAAGCGTCAAAAGAGCAGCACAATTTAATGTTGGTGTTTGGGATTATGCCAACACAAAAACCATTGCGCAACAAACTGTTCTGATATTTTTCAGTCATCGCACTCGATGCAAACGACATTCGATCGAAAAGCCACTCGAACCAAACAATTCGCAATCGTACAAACTGACTGAAAACACAGAGAAACTCGGACGAAATGCAACGCGAACGAAAAAAAACTGTGAAGAAAGCAATAAATATTCGGAATAAAACGCATTTGGCAAATCTTCATTCTGACTGAGCGACATTCGGACATAACATCGTTCAAACATTCGGCCAAAAATTCATCCGACCTGAGAATAAATAACGTTCAATCCTTCTCTTCCCCCGATCCATTTTTTTGCAAATGAAAACCATCTCCCTTTCACTCTGCAGGTTCATGTGAAACATTTTTTGCAAACGACTGTACTCCACCTTCTCCTGTGTCAGACAAACAGAAGCTGCTTGATTATCCTCTCCTGCATTGTTGGATGTGAATGTGATCTTGTCCAAATCTCTCCTGTCTTTGTCCTAAAATCTCCCCCCCTGCCTCCACATGCTTTTTAAATGGGATATTACACCCACCTGACAGGAGAGAATTATTTAGTGCGGATAGGGCAGTGTTATCTAAACACCATATCCCACATTTTCAGCACATGCTTCTCATGTCGTTCAATTTTGATTTTTTTTTTTCAATCGCATCCTCAAAGGCAACAGTGTATTTTTGATTTTTTTTTTCAATCGCATAAAGCCTCGAATCACTATTGTCTCGGATCTATTATAACAATTCCAATATCAGTACGAGTATATAACCAAAAAATATATCCAACATTCGTATAACAGTTTCTGAAATATGGGTAGTGTTTACAGTTGTTTGTCATTTTCTCACACACGTTGTCTTGTCACAAACAATTGACAGTGCATCCACCTTTCGGTCCATATAATTTTTGGGATGTTATGAAGTAGAAAACACTCGAAGTAGAAAACAATCGAGTTGCCTCATTTGCTGTCTACTAACTGATCCCATGGGATCAGTTAGTAGACAGCAAATGAGGCAACTCGATTGTTCATCCTGCAAAAAGTAATGAGATATTGGAAGACAATACTTGATAGGTGGCAAATTATATCTGAAAATTGTGTGTAGATACATCATCCAGATGTGTCAGCTCATAGCAGAGAGACAGGCCGAATTATTTTGTGTTCTTCGCTTGTTTGATTATTGAAATAATAATTGCAAAACAGTTTGAGATATAAACCTATTTCCAAGCCGAATTGATTTCTATCATTCCTCCGACAACCGAAGATGGGAGACACCAATGTTAAGATTAACCTCCAAAGTGATGTGTTTGTTGCTGTGACATTGTTGGTTATGTCATTCTTGATCATTGAGACACCCTACCGAGACGAAGCATTACTCGACCGAATGGAGTTTGATTTCATTGTGGGTACGTTTGGTGACTATTAGTCTTTCTTGCTTTTTGTGGAACTGAATTTATTCGATATGGTTAAGTAAATTAACTCCAGGTGAGAGATGTATCGGAACATTTTGAAGATAAATTATTACAACCACCTGAAACTTAATTTATTTTGCAGCATGCAAAGACATGCTGCGCAAGCTTATCGCGATGAAGCAGACACGACTTTTGTTTAGGCGAGCTTGCAAGCCCTTTACTGGTAGCTTCTGCATTCATTGTGTACACGATTGCAGCCGAACGCAACGTCCAATCTTCACCAAATTTGGCAGGAAGTAGTGTCCGGCGAATTTCTTGGATGAGTTCGAAGATGGGCATTTTAGTTCAACCCCTTCGACTGTAAACGGGGTGCGAACCCCCCGATAGAAAAACGTTATTTGCAGCGGCACGCAACGTCCAATTTTAACCAAATTTGGCAGGAAATAGTGTCCGACGAAGATGAGTTCGAAGATGAGTTCGAAGATGGGCATTTCCGTTCAACCCCTGAGACTGTAAATGGGGTGCGAACCCCCGAAAGAAAAACGTTATTTGCAGAGGTACGCAACGTCCAATTTAACTAAATTTGGCAGGAAGTAGTGTGCAGCGAATGTCTTGGATGAGTTCGAAGATGGGCATTTTCGTTCAACCCATTCGACTGGGAATGGGGTGCGAACCCCTCGAACGAAAAACGTTGTTTGCAGCGGCACGATACGTCCAATTTTAACCAAATATGACAAGAAGTAGTGTCCGGAAAATATCTGATGGCTGAATTCGGATATTGGAATTTTCGTTCAACTCCTTCGACTATAAATGGGGTGATAACCCCCGAAACAAAAAAGGGATTTGCACCGGAACGCAGCGTCTAATTTTAACCAAATTTGGCACACAGCAAAATCCGGTAAATGTCTAGTCTGGGTACGAAGATAGAAATTTTCGTTCAAACCCTTCGAGTTTTAATGGGGTGCGAACCCCCCGAAACATAAACGTTGGCCAAAATTGACTAAAAACCAAAATTGGCATGAGGAAGTATCCGGCGAATATCATGGCTGGGTACGAAGTTGGGAATTTTGCTCAACCTCTTTTGGGTGTAAATGGGGTGCGGACCTCCCGAAACAAAAACGTGAATTAAAGCGGAACGTAATTTATACCAAAATTGGCATGATGTTGTGTCCGGCAAATATCTTGGCTGAGTGCGCATATGAGAATTTTCGCTCAACCTCTTTTGAGTGTAAATTGAGCGCGAACCCCAGAAACAAAAAAGTGATTTGCAGTGTCCAATTTTACCACAATTTGGCACAAGGTATCCGGTAAATGTCTTGGATGAGTACGAAAATGGGAATTTTCGCCAACCCCTTCGAGTGTAAATGGGGTGCGAACCCCGAAAAAAAAAAACAATTTCCAGCTTACTGTAGCATCCAATTTAGCCAAATTAGCTTGGATTTCTCACGAGAACAGCTTGAAAAGCACCTGCCTGTGCTTTTCGAGCTGATCTCTTGAGAAATCCAAGCTTGTCGAAGGGGTTGTTGTTTTTAGGTCGAAAATCAAAACGACTAGAGCATATTGGTTCGGGGTTCAATTGTCATGGTCAATTTCTTATAGGAGTAGATACTTTTTTACATTGAGCGCCGCTGATCTTTGCTGGCCCGTTTACATCATTATTACTTATGGGGTAATATGCCGATGCGAAAGCAAGGCAAGAAACTGTGAATGTTAGTCCTTTGCTCGCAACCTTTTGTTTTTATGAAAGGGCCGTTAACTTTTTCCAAAAGCAATGATAGATGTTTTCAAGTATAAAGGTATTTGGTTTGGCTATACGAATTTTAGCACAGTGGCAGTCCAGTCCCTCAAGTTTAATACCTACAGAGTATTCCACTTAAAGGAGGCCCCGAGTGTTTTAGTTGGTTTTTCCCACCTTTTCAGGTTGCGCTGTAAAATTCTTTCAGATTTCGATGTTGCTTGACATGATATTCACTGCTGCATGTGGTTTGTTAAATTGACATGGTGTTCAGAGTCTGGGCTTGGCGGGGACTGCTGGGCCAGACGTCGGACTGATTTATGCCGCTGTATTGGGTGCTGTTGCGGATGTCCACTTCCACCAACCCGTGTTCTGGCTCCCTTTTGCGCCTTTGTTTCTGACCTGTCACTGCCCGTTTGGCGCCATTAGCATTTGCAAGGACTCTTTGCCCGTGCAGGAATGCCAAACGTTGTTTAAAGGATTCCCTCTTTCTTACGTCGAACTCAGTTTCACGAAGTTCTCCACCACAAAAATGCGTTGATCAACAGTGAACACAATGTCAAGCACCAATAACCAAATCTTCAATTAAGCTAGCCGGGGCAAGCCTGGACCAGAAAAAGGGCAAAAATTGAAAATATACATCATAGGGGCCTCTTTTTGTGGAACATATACGGGAACATATACAGGTGGAACACCCTATATATGGACAAGCGCTGAAGTGTTAACAAAAGGAAATGTGTGATTACTTTGATAATGTTCACCACAGTTACCCTGGATTGGGATAAAAGGTTCCGCAACCACACATCACACATCCGTCTCTTTTGAGGTTTTTTTCGTATGTGTGTCACATCATGGTATTTCCTTTTTATCACTCTTCTCGAGATTTTTCGTGGTAGGAATTGACAGACGCGATAATTGATTTTTTAGATGTCCAAGATTTGCAATTAAAATTGAAGTTCAAGAGAATGAAATTGAAAAGCATTTAACTGGATCACCTGGTTTGGAAATCAATACTCTTTATGATATTGCAGCTGACTTTCATAAAAAAAGATATGTGTACGCAAGGAGAAGAACAACGGCAGTGGGTCGTGTTTTGCCCAAAATTAAAGAAAATAGGAGCGGAAAATGATTCCTAACAGAAATAGTAGGAATGAAAGCAATGACCATGGACACCTGCTTGTTTTCGTTTGGGAATCGAGACGTTGAAAGAAAAATTTGGCATGTGACGCATTGAATGCGGAATATATCATCGGGAGGTGTCTCAGAGTTCTTGAAAAACGAAAACTCGAAGATTGAGACAACATATTTGACGAACATTTAATTTTGGAGTCTGCCGGGATATGCCCCCCATCGAAAAGTTTGTTTTGTTCTGGGCTGCGGTGGAAGTGGCACAGTACGGTTATTGAAGCTATCTAAAGAAGAAGCAAGTTGCTTTTCGTTTGATGTTCAACTATGCATGAAGTTCACGTACAGTCGAATTGTTTTGCCTTTTAATGCGCAGTGCAATGGGAGTTCCAAAAAAGACGGAACCAATTTTCTTTATTCTGTTTGATGAAGCATGATTTTCGGTGCAATTTCCTGAATTAATCTCCAGACGCTTTCATGTGTAAATCCAGGTATTTCATATTAATTTGGGGGAATTTGTTTATTTTTGAAGACATTAAGCCACTTTCTCCGTTTTTGGAAACAGCACTGAAACTGGGATCCATCGACTACCGATGCCATAAAGCCAATAAATGAAAGTGCAAGGCATTATCTTTCTTTTTCAAACGGCAATCTGGATCGCCTATGAAAATTGGATCGCCTATCTAACGGAGAAACAACCAAACAAGATTGGGAACCATTATGTGCACGAAAATTTGTTCTTCCTTCATCTTTCTTGGAAAGTTGGAAAAATATTTTTTAAAAAGTTGACGAGTTCAACATTTTGTCATTGAAAATTTTAAACGAACCTGTTTCGCTGATGGCGATCATTGATCAGGCTGAAGGCTCAGAAAGAGTATTCGCACATCGTGCACGAATTATGTTACGATGGTCCGAGAAAGGTGCAAAAAGCGGGGTTTTAGGAACGGTTAGTCTCCACACGCTTAAAACAACAAGCTCGCCTTCTACGCGCAAAGTTTACTTTCACGCGTTCCTAGTTATCAGCCGCATTCGTTTCTCGAAATGTCTAAATCAGCCAATCGATCTATCTATCTTTTGCTAATTCGATAATTATCAATATCCGCGGTGGTGACTGTTCCAAAAACATGTCTACATGTGAAGTATGCCGCGTAAACGGACGTGTGTTGGGTTTATTTTCGTTATTTCTTGATTAAAGCAAACCAAGCCTGACCTAACCTGCATACCATTACAGACTGTTGCTTGCTGTAAACCTTCGCCGGCACCCATCATACCTGTACATTATTCAATATACGGTTTGCTATCCGCCTCTTTAGGTTGTTATGCTTGATATGCGATCAATGCCCTTTGAATTGAAATAGAAGTTGCTTACCATAAGTGAGAGTTCCACTTCCACCATACCTTTCGTATTTGTGTGACAAATTTGCAAGACAAATTCTTGTAAAAACCACGATAAATAAACTTCGTTCATAACTTGATCGAGTGAACTTGCATTGTCAAAAAGTAAACCTAAACAATGTATTCGAGTAGACTGGCCCGTTTTGCTTGCAGTTGAGTTTTGAAAAAAACCAAATGTGGCCATTTATCATGGCGAGTTTGACGATATGAACTCTTCTTGCAAGAAGATTTCAAATCGCCAGCAAGAGGATTTAACTAGTTTGATTCCTTTCACAGCTATCCACTGATATGAAAACGGCGGCAAGGCCGATGTCTACTTTGATGCTATTGCGGCCCTCACAACTATGACTTTAGCCAGATTTAAGCCAACTTTCAGATATCAACCTGAAAAAAATCAAAATGATGTTATCCTGAAAAAAAATTAGGAAAAAAAGTATAACTGGAAAGAGAAGGTAAAATAAAATGTCCTGAAAGGGAACGCGTGAAAAAGAACAACTTGACATGGAGCAAATTTGTCATTTGTAAAAAGAAAAAGAAAGCAAACATCCAAAGGAAGGTAATTTACGTTGTTCAAATGAATAAATTCAGCTGTAAGCAAGTTGAAACACTTACATCAATCTAAACCAAAACCAGCCAAGTACTAAAACTAACTAAGAAAAACGGCCGAAATCAGTTTTATAAAAATGATAACGTGGAAACAAAAGGAGGGGATTAACAATGAGGGTCAATAAAAATTCTCGGTAGACCGGTCACCATGAGTATCAGTATGTATAATTATTGAATGTTTCGATGGTGTACAAGAACGATAATAGACAAGCGCCAAAGCTCTTTTCTCAATTGGAAAAGATCGGGAATTAAACCTCTTCTGTTCTCTGATAAATGTCATTAACACGGAGGGTCAGTTGTCATTTAACTTATTTTCTCGGGCTTGAGGTGGGACATTTGAACCCAATAAACCAGATGACACCTTTCAATCGCAGTCATGTTTGGCTTTCTTGAATAGCCGATGACCCAAAGGCCAGGTAAATGGAATAAGCTCTGGCGAACTGCGTATGATCATGGTTATAAAAAATAAAACATAAACATGAATTTAAAATGAAATTTTATTTAAACTATTCAAAAGTATAAAAATCCCTTAAAAATAAATAAAAATTACAGAGTAGATAATCTCGCATTTCTAAACAAGAAACATGCACATCGGCGTCCATGCATATCAAGGTTGAGGCAAACTTTAATTTTGGAACCTATTTTCCGAATTTTGTTTTTTTTTGATGACGTGCTTCGATATTTGTCAGGGCGATCGACAGAGAGCATGTTCAGGGAGACGGTTATCTGGTGAACAGAGACACCCGGAAACAGTGCACACTGAGTCTGCCACCGAACTTGATCGATTTGAAAGGTCACCATTATCGATTAGAACCAATGACTTCGGATGACGGGCTTCGACGGTGTCGTAAGTTTGGACGCTGCGTTACCATTCATAAGTAGCAGACTTCGGAGATGACCTGGATTGGAAGAAGTTTGACCGATTGAGCACCCTCTTTCATCTGTTGCCGATGTTTTGATGGAGACGCCGTTGTTCATGATTATTGAAGTTAAAGCCATTTCCTTTGACTTGCGAGCAACATCACGGTTCAGACCGGATAGGAAGCTGGTTAGCTGATGTGTCATGAAGACGGTTTAAGTTGGGTGTGTCGCACAGGCGTGCTGGCGACAGTATATGGTGTGCGCGGCCGAACTGGCCTTTTTTGATCGAAATCGTTTGCATGCAATTTTTCGACACGTCGTTATGATATTTTGGATAGCACAAAAATATAATGTGGCAGGCTTTGCTGAGCAAGAGCAAACAAGCTGCATGTAACGTAAAAAGATAATCATATCGGATTGTTCGTAATGTCATGAAAGAGTGCTGCAATCACTTTAATAAACACTGTTTACAACAAGGATTAAAACATTTGGTGAACCTTCCACTTTCCATACCGACGCCAGCCTTTTCAGTCGGCTCTGTGTAGTTTTGGTGTTCTGGCGTCGAAGATCTCTCAAAACGGCTTTCGAAATTTCTGCAGTTTGCGAGTCTATCAACTGTTTACTCTTTAGCAGGCACCTGAAATTGTTATCAAAAGTTTTGAGTTAATAGTTCCTCTGAATCTTCAATGATTAACACTCTTACTTCATTGTAGTTGGTGGTGGCTCAGCTGGTTGCATCGTTGCAACAAAACTCGCTGAGGCTCTTCGCGACAAGACGATCCTTTTGGTTGAAGCCGGCGATGAACCGCGCGTCAAAACCATGATACCGTGGATGTATATAGCAGGATACCCTGATTCTTATTGGAATTACCTTCTGGAACCTCAGGAAAATGGCATTCTTGGAAAAGAGATAGATGTAAGTCAAGTGTTCTGACAAGTTTGGAAAAAAATGTTTGTGAACCAATTTTAGCACCGTGGGGTATTAGTCAGGGATGAGCGGAATTTAAAGTCGGGTCGGAATCGGGTCGGGACTTATTCGCAAGGTCGGAACGGAATCGGAAATTTTCGGAATCGGAAGTTTTTCGGAATCGGAACTGCGATCGGAATCTAGATTGGCTCTTTCTGCGTTTTTTGGCGTTGCGATGGTGTCAAAAGGTCCTGCTGACCTTTCAGAAAATGGAGATCTTGAAAAATCCTCTTTTTTGGAACAATTCCACCCCACCGGAACTTCGAAAACTAGGAGAAATGCCAACTATTCACACTTCCGAAAATTTGTCTCAATTCCGATTTTTCAGAATTCCGAAATTTTCGTAAAATTCCGACTTTTTCGGAATTCCGAATTTTCGGAATATTGAGAAGTTCCGTTCCGAGTCCGTACCGATTCCGATTCCGGGTTCCGAAGTCCGAACCAAGTGTTACGACTCATCTCTAGTATTAGTCATGTGAATTGACGTTTGATATGACCCAACTGAAGGGACGTGATCGTCCTTGTAACGTGCCTATTCAGTAGAGACGTCGCCGGCTGTTTGTTCATTTCTGGAGAAGTTTGAAATCGCCGAAAACTGAAGTTCTTGTACAGTTCAATTTCGATGGCATGCGGATATATTTCGTGGACAGACTATGGACCCATCGCCATGACAACATTTTATCAGAACCATTCAAAATTTATCGTTATCGGACTTGTGATGCGGAAAATAAGTGTGTGGCATTCTTCGCCCAGGAGAGAAGTGTCAGTAGGTAAAAATCAGTGATTTGGCGTCATTGTGGCTTGAAGCTATTTTCCCAAAAGGCAACCAGTTTTGCTATAAAATTGAATGGTTATTTTTGTAAAATCCAGTTCCTTTCCTGAGTTCCTTTCCTGCGGTGGTAAGGGCTTCTTGTTTGCAGAAGTGAATTTAGGGCCAGATATAATTAATTATGGTATCTTTTTCAGTTTTGTCCTTTTAGAAAAAGTGGCGCTATTTCATATATCCAACCGCGATCACCTCTCTTGGTTCGCGTCACCCATAGTTCTGGGACTTTCAGAAAAGCACTACAAGAGAAATCAAATTTTTTGAAAACAAAAATACCCACAGTTCTGGAATGTAAGGGCGTACGCTGTGAATCCCCCGCCAGAGAGCTGTTTTCTGGAAATTTGGTTTGCTTTGGCCAAGTACGAATATCATTGTGTGATTTGAATATTGGCTCTGCTTTCACTCCCCTTATTTGATGTCAGATTTCGATGGGCAAGCATAAGTAGAAAATGGAGGGAATGCACGACAGTTCTTAGTGTCGGGAGATACAATATAGCTGCCGTGTGGCACTACTGTGGAAAAATCTTTGGAGAGACATCATTGATCGCAGGAAGGTTCATACTGTTTTTTGGTTTGGTATTTCAAGAGTATCCCTGGCTTCTAAACGGAACCAAGCTCCACAGATGTCATGGGTCCAAATTTTAATGGGGAATCATGGGTTCCATTTCATGGCCCCCATGGATACCCTATTTCTTCCAATTCCTCGGAAAAACAAGGCCTTTCCAATGCCGTGTAACTCTTCTATCTGCAATGCCAATCCAATGCGAAATGTGCAAATTTACCACGGACCATGCGTATAACGTAACGGAGACGTTTTATACCGGGGAGTAAAACAAGTTTAATCAAGGACATACATCGAACAACAAAAGTAAAACCAGGATAATCAACATCTTTAGGTGTTGGTGATATCCAGTAAATGCGTGTTTGTTGCATATTCCATGTTCCGAATATATACGTATTATCTGTGTCGAAAGTGTCGCTTATTTTCAGTTTTCCTGCGATCGCAAGTGTGCAAACGTAGTTTCGAACTCAACAAAAAAACAATCTCTGATTTTTTGTCAGTTTATCCCCGTTTTTTCTCCAGTTTTTTTCTCATTTTATTCTCAGTTTTTATCGGAATGTCGATAAAAACCTTGGCAACAAACCAATTTCTCTTATTAATATCCCGCAGAGCATCCACTACGTGAGAGGGCGCGTTCTTGGCGGATCAGGGGCTGTGAATGGAATGGGATATCTGTGGGGACATCAAAATGATTACAATTCCTGGGAAGCACAAGGGAATCCTGGATGGGGATATAAGGAAATGTCGAAAAGTTTCAGGGAGATCGAACGTGTTGACGTTACTTCGCCTCTGATTGATGGTATATGTTATTAATATAATTAGGTTTTGAGTGTATGTATGTACACACTTGTTAAGGTGGGCACCCACGATGAGGAATCCCATTGGGATTCGATTTCTTGGAATCCTCGTCCTTGCAAAGGATTCCTTCAATGGGATTCCTCATCGTTGTGTTCAGACTCGTTGCTAAGGTTTCCTCGTCAAGTAATGCCCCATTCCACGCGCATGCATTTATTGGTCCTATGACACCCCTCAGTCAAGGCATCACTCAGCTCATTCCGTGGATGTGTTGCAATGCAGGTTCTTTGTTTTGCTTCATTGCTGCCCTTCTAGAGGCCAAGTCGTTTCGCAGGTCTGCGACGTTTTGAATTGTTCACTTTGCTGGTTTTGGCAATGGATGCATGTGCTCGTCGGTTCGCTGGCAAGCAGATGCTTCTGGTGTCAGAACAGCCTGGCAACACAAGAAACAGAATGCCCAGAATGCTCTTTGTGGAAGTAAAAATATGCGTGGACATTTCTGGAGAGAATGAGGCCATGATGGAACCACACACCTGCATTAAACCTGACCGAAGTTCGAGTACCGACTTGGCACATGTGAAAAGATGTGATTTTAAGGGTTTTTCGCGTCATTTATTTTCTTCATTTTATTTTGTTCAGTTTTTTCTTTTTCATATTTTATTCTTCATATTTTTCTTATTTAGCTCTAAAATGGAGGCTAAACTTGGGCTCGCAATGAGAACAATGCCCCATTATCGCAGCCGAATGCATTCAACGTAAACGGCTCGGACCAGTTTTTCGGCACATGCCAACCCGCAAGATTTTCCGAAGCGAGCATGTTCTGCAGAGCGGAGACTTGTGTCTTGTGATGCGTGCAAAGCTGTTGATATAAAGTCGCGTCTTCCCTGCAGAATGAAAAATGGAGTGAGATCCCTCCCATTCCGCAATTTTGGTCCTTTGAATGGCATTTACAAAATCAGGGAATGACCGTCAATTTCTTCCCAAACAACACAACTCAGAAATTGGCTGAGAAGTGAAAGACCCTGAACCAGATCGGGCAAACCCGAAAACCCACAGGAACAGCCCTGAACACGGTCACCCAGGGCCGTCCGGAACGACGGTCCGGAACGCGGTCGGGAACGACCCTGAATGAACGGGTGGTCTGGAAACATCCAGGAACAACTCGTAATGGCCATCCAGGGCCGTGCGTTTCGGGACTTCCACGTGAAACTGGGGGACCGCCCCCGTAAAAACAGAAAATAACTAAGAAAGTCAGGAAGGTAACTACCCTGAATTTCGGACCTTTTCCTCCATGAAAAGGGGAACCGCCCCCGAATATCAGAGAATGACTCAGAAAGTCAGGGAGGTCTTGAAAATTGGCCGGGAACGACCCTTAATTGATTCGATACGCCAGAAACCCCCAGGAACAACCCTCATTGGTCATCCAGGGCCGTGCGGTAAGGGACGTTGGCCCACTGAAACTGGGTAACCCTCTGCAGGCTGCAAAACAAGGAATAACCCTGAAGTGTGCAGGTCTTGAAAATCAGTCGGGAACAACACTGAATTGGACTGTGCACACCCGAAACCCCCCCCCCCCAACAACAACCCTGAGCGGTCGCCCAGGGCCGTTCGTTTCGGCCCTCGAAACTGGAGGAACCCCTGAAAAACAGGAAATGACCTTGAAAATCAATGAATGTCTCGGAAACCGGTTGGGAACCATCCCGAATTGGATCGAGGCTACCTGGATACCCCTCATCCCAAGGAACCACCATGAATGTTCACCCATTGTCGTTCGTTTGGGAGCTCTGACCACCAAACCAAGTGAATGTCCACTGCGTTGTTTCCGGAGGGTTTCTCGGTGTTCCCGATCGATTTCCATGTTTTCACCGACTTTTAGGGTCGTTCCCTGTTTTTACATGGGCCCCCATTTTCGCAGCACCGAAACCCCTGGGCGACCGCTAAGGTTGTTCTCGGGGGTTTTCATTGTGCCAGATCTTGTTCAGGGTCGCTTCCTTCCGAATTTCGACCTTCATTCTTTCATGATCATTTTCTGTTTTTCAGGGGGCACAGCTCCGAACGTTCGGCCCTGGGTGACAGTTATAAATGTCGCTATACGGAAGGGGGGCTCGGGTTACCCGATCAAATTCAGGGTCGTTCAGCCCGAAACGGGCGGCCCTATGTAACCGGTCAGGTTGTATCCTGGGGATTTCGGAATGTCCGATCGAACTCACGGTCATTCCCGGCTGATTTCCAAGTCCTCCACAGACTTTCAGGGTCTATCCCTTTTTTCAGTGGGTCCCCCAGTTTCAGAGGCCCAAAGCCCCGAAATACACGGCCCTGGGTGACCCTTGAGGGTTGTTCTTGGGGTGTTTTCAGACGTGCTCGATCGAATTCAGGGTCGTTCTCTGTCGATTTCCAAGCTCTTCTCCAACTGTCAGGGCCGTTCCCCGTTTTTCGGAGGTTCCCGCCCCTACGTAGTTTCGGGGGCCATAGCTCCAAAAAGGACGTCCCTGGACGACCGATCAGGGTTGTTCGTGGGGGTTTTCCGATATACCCGATCCAATTCAGGGTCTTTCCCGGCCAATTTCCAAGTCCATTACTGGATTCATGGTCGTTCCGTTTTTCAGGGGGTCCTCTAGATTCGGGGGTATAGCCCCGAAACGGACGGGCATGGGTGACCGTTCAGGGTTGTTCCCTGGAGTTTTTCGGGTATTCCCATAATCTAATTCAGCGTCGTTCCCGGCCTGCCATCAAAAAGTCGCGGCAGGGTTTGTAAACTGGCTTCCCGGCCAATTTCTTAAACAATTAGGAATTTGGGGTCAATCCCTGTGTTGATAAATACCAGAGAAAAGGACCAAAATGGCGCCTGCTGTCAGTTAAAAATGGCAAATGATGATGATGATCGTTCCTCGGCTGTTTCGCAGAACATGGTTGGCGCCCCATTCGTGGCCGCTCTTCCAGCGTTGAACTCCAAAACGTTTCGAGAATTTTTGGCCCAACTGGTGGCTCCAAATGGGAGCCCCATGTATCCCCATGAAAATTCCAAAATTTCTGAAAAAGTTGGTTTTGTGGAAATGAAAAAGATTTGACACGAACACGAATATCAGGGTATACGAGGTCACCGAGGCAGCACAATCATGCAAATTTTCGCTGCGATCTTTCAAAAGACGGTACCTCCGGATAACTTTACCCGGAGGGATAAACCCGCTCCAGTGCGGGACAGTATATTTTAATGTCCTCAATGCCACGGTAAATTAAAAATCGTTAAAAAAAAATAAAAAAAGGATGGGTTTTTCATTTGACCTTCGGGCTGAGCTTTTCCCTTACCTCCAGCAGAGCACTATGATCAAATCTGATCAAGCGTCAAAATGGATAAAAATAAACCTCCATCTGGTTAACTCTGGAGTCTAAAGAAAAAGGAGAAAACTCAAGAGTTTACAGGGACTCATGCGAAGGTCATTCATACAATTTCGCATTGCATGTGGGCACTATCGGACGGTCGAATTCACATCCTTTGTAAAAAAAAACTCCAGGTTGCAAGCCAGCTGATGCGTTCCTGCATGGGAACAGTAAACATTTTCAGAGTCCATCTCGAGTTGTTTTTGTCGGTCCATTATCCCAAATTCGCAAATTCAGGGCCAAATTTTCACCTTCAAAAGACACCCACTTTTTTAAAGCGATGGATCGAAAGAAAAAGGAGTCAATCCAAAGAGTCGACCTTGAGTTCTTCGGTGACCAATATTTTTGCAATGTGCATATCGTAGGTACATTGTAGGTACGTAGTACGAGCATATCGCAGTATGGGTGCAAAGTTCATATGGGAATCGCGATCTGGATGTCATGCGAATGGCAAACATTTTCAAAGTTTTCAAATAAACATTCTCAAGTTCATCGGGATTGTTTTTTGGATTTCAGGGTCCATTGATTGATAGGCATTTTCGATTGATTCCACTGATGCTTTAAATAAAGAAGGTTTTGTGGAGACCTTAGGAATTCAATTATGCCTTGACCAAATTTCTGGCAAAGAGGTAAAGCTTTATATTATTTGCATCTACAAGAGTCCCTCATACTCTAATGTGGATTTTCTTGCAAATATGGAAAACTTTCTTCAGAACTTTTGCCCATCTGGTGATACTTGTATCACGGGCGATTTTAATATTAATTTTCTTGACAGTACGGGAAGTGATGTCTTCAGAAATCTCATGCTTTTAATGGCTACAGCCAGATTGTCACCCTTCCAACTAGAGTTACAAACAGTGCTCAAAGTGTGGGGGAGCTCTGGGAGCGCGCGCTCCTGCCCGCCCTAATGGTGTGGGAGCTCAGCTCCCACATGCCCTGAACCCCTTGAGCTCCCACAAATGGGAAAACTTTGCAAAAGCGCTCCCACATGGAGATGTTTCGTGCCCTTTTCGATGGGAGAAGTGCACTCCTTGAAGGGCGAACTGCCCTCCTTGAAGGACCATGTGCCCTACTTTTTTTATTTGTGCCCTTTTTCGAAAAAAGCGCTCCTGCCCTTTTTTCGGGACACTTTGAGCACTGGTTACAAACTCCTCCTGTTCTGCAATTGATTTGTTCTTTTTAAATTTGTGTTCTGTTGTATCTTCTGGTATTGTTGAATATACTATTGCGGATCATTTCCCAATATTTGCATCTTTTAAGAATCTACTTACAAATTATACCTCCAATGATTCTGAATTCGAAAACAGCTCAAATGGCACTTTAATAAACAGAAGAATAAATTACAAAAATGTGAAAATACATTTAGGAAATGTTGACTGGTCACCACCATATGCTTTGCAAGATGTTGATTCTGCAGTGGATTTATTCTATGATTTGATTCTTCCAATATTGAGTAATTCTTCACACTCCAACTGCCAAATGTCACAGAAGCATGTGGCAAAAATCGACCGAACCATTAAAAGTGACCTTTGACCTTTTGGGGTCATAAGTCCCGGCAGGTGGGCAACTTCGAAAATCGGCGCCTGAACTTCCCTAGAGATCGATCCCCACCACATCTGTGCCTAATTTCAGGTCGCTTGCACCTGGTTAAGTGGCAAAAATCGACCTGACCAATAAAAGTGACCTTTGACCTTTTGGGGTCATAAGTCCCCGCAGATGGGCAACTTAGAAAATCGGCGCCTGAGCTTCCCTAGAGATCGAACCCCCCCACATCTGTGCCGAATTTCAGGTCGCTTGCACCAAGTTAAGTGGCAAAAATCGACCGAACCATTAAAAGTGACCTTTGATCTTTTGGGGTCATAAGTCCCGGCAGGTGGGCAACTTCGAAAATCGGCGCCTGAGCTTCCCTAGAGATCGATCCCCACCACATCTGTGCCCAATTTCAGGTCGCTTGCACCAAGTAAAGTGGCAAAAATCGACCTAACCAATAAAAGTGAGCTTTGGTTCATCTTTGGGGTCATAAGTCCCGGCAGGTGGGCAACTTCGAAAATTGGCGCCTGAGCTTCCCTAGAGATCGAACCCCACCACATCTGTGCCGAATTTCAGGTCGCTTGCACCAAGTTAAGTGGCAAAAATCGACCGAACCATTAAAAGTGACCTTTGACCTTTTGGGGTCATAAGTCCCGGCAGGTGGGCAACTTCGAAAATCGGCGCCTGAACTTCCCTAGAGATCAATCCCCACCACATCTGTGCCTAATTTCAGGTCGCTTGCACCTGGTTAAGTGGCAAAAATCGACCTAACCAATAAAAGTGACCTTTGACCTTTTGGGGTCATAAGTCCCCGCAGATGGGCAACTTAGAAAATCGGCGCCTGAGCTTCCCTAGAGATCGAACCCCACCACATCTGTGCCGAATTTCAGGTCGCTTGCACCAAGTTAAGTGGCAAAAATCGACCGAACCATTAAAAGTGACCTTTGACCTTTTGGGGTCATAAGTCCCGGCAGGTGGGCAACTTCGAAAATCGGCGCCTGAGCTTCCCTAGAGATCGATCCCCACCACATCTGTGCCTAATTTCAGGTCGCTTGCACCAAGTTAAGTGGCAAAAATCGACAGAACCAATAAAAGTGAGCTTTGGTTCATCTTTGGGGTCATTAGTCCCGGCAGGTGGGCAACTTCGAAAATCGGCGTCTGAGGTTCCCTAGAGATCGACCCCCACCACATCTGTGCCGAATTTCAGGTCACTTGCACCAAGTCAAGTGGCAAAAATCGACCGAACCAATAAAAGTGAGCTTTGACCTTTTGGGGTCATAAGTCCCGGCAGGTGGGCAACTTCGAAAATCGGCGCCTGAGCTTCCCTAGAGATCGACCCCCACCACATCTGTGCCGAATTTCAGGTCGCTTGCACCAAGCTTATCAGTGACTGGCTCTTCGACAAGCCGCGAAAAAAAGAAAACCACTCAGTTACTGGCTACGCGCAGAGCCAAAGCAAAATTCAAACTTTGAAACCATCCTGGAAGAAAACTATCACAGATTTGAGGAATTTCATTTCGATCGCATGTTGCCCAAACATTTTACTACGTTGACTCAGTGTCCAACACGCAAACAACTTGCCAGCTTTTGAGAAAATTAAGCATTTCCTGAAAGAAACTGATAATTTCTTGATTTTCAGCATGCGGAAAGATGCGTTCTGCAGAAACCAGTGTACGGCCTCCTTTGCATTTCTTTTTGCATCATTGCATATTGCCCAAACCAAAAACTCTGTGCTGGCCTCTCTCGATACCTGCTCTGCTCATGCAATACTGCGACCTTCTCCCAAAGATTTATTGCAGCTGTCAGAAAGAGGCCCTTTGTGCGCCCACAGCGGTATCACTTCACCCTCCAAGCCAGGAGGATTTTCTTTCAATTTGGAAGAGCGAACAGCAGGTATCTGCCTGGCAAGCAGTGAGTGGTGTGGGTTCTCTTCTGTGTCAATTTATTCCTTTTCTGCGGAACCAGCATCCAAAGAATATCTGCTGTTTTTTCCAATTGGGTCCCATTATTCGGCATTGATGTGACCGCCAGAGAGGGGCCAATGCACTTTCCTACCTTTCCAGAAAAATTCAAACTCAGTGACCAACAAGGGTGTATCATGTGCGTGAGGACCAGTGCATAAGGGACCTATGCAAAATGTGTGGGGTGACATTGTTATCTTTCTCTTTGGCTTGGGCGCGGGCTTTTGCTTGGGCATAAAATAGGGAAGAAAGGCGAAAAGAAGGAAGGGATAAAAAGGAATAATGAAAAAGGAGAGAAGGGAAAAGAATGAGAGACAAAGAGGAAAATAAGA
>JASGXE010003951.1:0-25180 GCA_030068105.1 Sinentomon sp. SZTP_YWyxl
TAATTCCGTAGTGGCATCCCTTTTACAATGCACAGAAATTTGAAGATGCAATTGATGTCCCTGTAACATGGTTGAATTTACAGTAAATATGTGATTTCATCAACATTGTTTTGGTGTCAATGGACAACAATTTGGCATATGTAGGAGATTCATGGAAGGCATCTGCGATATGGAAATGTACATCTTAGAGAAGTTGGGTTCTACTGAAAGAATGTGTGTCTCCTTCAAACTGCAGCCGATCATGGAATACCAAGTGAACAATATGGCAGGGCAAAGGTCCAACCTTAAAATTTCAGGCTGCAACATTAGAATAGGGTCTGTCCATAAATTCAAAGAAGCCTGCCAGCCAATAAGCTCCACATGATATATTTTTTGAGGATAGACACAAATTGTGCAGCCTGTGTGTTGTTGAGTGTCCAATTGTGCCATTTTTTGTATTTATCCAACACGTTTAGCTTGGAAATGACTTCTGCTTTTGAGCAATGACACCGATGTTGATTTTAGGGAATTGCAACTAGAAAGCACGTTGGGCTTCTTCTGTTTTATCTTTTGCCAGGTTGGCCTTGGCACACTTTTGTCACATCCTGTGAATATGATCATGCATGCATTTATGAAAATTAACTGAAATGAAAAATGACAGATTACTCACAACAAAACTGATCTGAGCTTTGGACTATGTTTTAAGGAATTATATTTTGAAATCCTTATTTCTTTGTTGCCTTTGAATTCAGCTAAAATATCCTTGACTCTGAAAATAAAAGAAATTCAAATTCATAGTTTATTCAGGCTGTGTTAAAACATGGGCGTTTTTTTTTGTAAACAAGCTCATCATGTTCATTTTTCAGAAAAAGTGACCTGATGCCATGAAAGTGGAACATCACATTAAAACAATTTGATGCTGTGGAAATTCAGTATCTGGTGTCAAAGGGGCATCGGAGTTTTTCTTGGGAAGGGTGATCTGTTGGGAGGTACTGAGACCTATTAAAACCGGCCCAAGAGAAAGGTAGAAATTTGCTAGACATTGCCAATTGCCCTGCCCCTATCTGACCTGTGCCAACCCCTGACCTGTGACAACATGACCCCTGACCTGTGACAAAACGAGCCTGAGAGCAAAAATCCCTCGAAAAATTATTTCAAAATTATGCTGTGAAGCAACAAACGCTGAAGAAAAAAAAAACAGTTAAAAAAAATACATCTGGCCAATCTTTGCAATTGCAACGGCATAAAAACAACATGGTTGTTCTTTGGTATCTTGCTATAAATTTCTCGAGCATTTGTAAAAATTTAAAATCTCAAAAAAAAAAAATTCAAGGAATTCCAGGTTCTATGAAATATTAAAGAGTAAATCAAGGATACCAAGAAATACAGTGCTCTCCTGAACATACAGTGCTCTCCTGAAAATTCACAGCTGATTTAAAGGGTCTCCGAGAAAATGTCAGTGTCTGAAAATGCCTAGAGCTACTGGTTTCTAAAAATGATCCCACAAACATAAGATTGTGGCAGCATTCAGCCAGCATCAGCATTCAGCCTGCAAAGCTTCACATTTAAACTGCAGCTGAGTTTCATTCAGCTAAAGCAAGGGCTCATCGAGATGTGGGCTCTCGTAATGTCTTACATCAGTGAATTTTTAAACTTTATATCAATGAATTTTTAAACTTTATATCACTGAAATTTAAAACTTTATATCACTGAATTTTTAAACAACCAAACACTTTTCAGTTGCAAACAATGTTCAATTCTGCAGCAATTCAGTGAACTGATTAACAGCAATGTGAACATGCCAAATTATCTTGCTGTAAATATTTTGCATTTTAATTTTATTTTTTATTTTTTCAAAGAAAAATGATATCAGAATGCTGGGCATTTCAAACACTAAGGTCAAAGAATTGCAAGATTTTCATGAAAAATTGAGATTAAAACAACAAAACACTTCCAAGAGAAACCAGGAGCTCTCAGATGGTTGTGCGTAAATGTAAGAATATTTTTATCTGTCAGAATAAATGACGTCATAGGAATTGCATTAAACTGAGAAAAAAAAGATAATGAGAAAGCATGTTTTCCAAAATTATTCAATTAAAAGATACACAGGATGCCCCAAGAATCCTCAGACCACTGCAGCCAAAAATGGTTTGCAGTTTTTTGTAAAGAAATTGCAAAAAAAAATATCCGCTCCTCTCCGAAACCACTTTTCCCAATCATGTTGGTCAAATTGGATTTCTGCTTGTCCACTTGGTACTTAAAATCCCACAGACAGTGACCAACATTTTTCAGCATATTTTGCTTCCAGCAGTTTTGAAACAAACTGCAGAATAAAGAGTCCAAGTCCACAAAATCATTTAGATCGATTTGATATCATCAAAGCATTTAAAAACCGCCTCTGGAATCACGCCAATATGGACACAGAGTTAGTTTCTGGCACTTCAGAAGAAGATGGGAAAACCTGTGTGTAACTCTGCAGCAGGCTGCATTGCAACCACAAAGCAAAGGGTAGCATATTGCTCATAGTGAAGTGAAATTAGCCCAAGAATAAAATGCAGCAGGAAAAGGAGGCTGCCAAAAATGTGCTTTGCAAAATCATTTTCGTTGGCTGGAGCCAACAGAGAAGAAAGAGAGAAAGAGATCTATTTAATTGCCTGTATAGCACACGGCACATCACATCACTCTAGCAACAGGAATTGAGAGGCAGTGAGATAAAAACAAGAAAACATGCAGCAGTGATACAAATGGTACAGGGTAAGTAAGGCGAGAAGAACGACCCAGCGACACAATCATTCCTCAAAGCCTAACTTTTACAACCTTAAAAGTTGAACAGCTGCCCATGGTTTTGGTTGTTTTGGCTGACACATCTCGCCATTTGCAGCCAACAATTTTGGACCAAATAAATGTTTCTTTGTAAAAAAGGATCTAGAGATAAAGAAAGTGTCCACTCAATTGACAAACTACTTGACCTCAACTCCTTTGAAACTTTCATTATGTCGTGTTTGTTGTTGTGCGCAAAGTCCATATTGTCAATCCTTTCCTCTACAACAAGAAACAACTGGGCTGAGATGACACATTGTGTGCCAATTGCTATCTTTTTCTGCCCGAGTTTGGGCTGACTTTTCCAAAATGGCAGCACACAACTTTCAGTTTCTACCAAATGTCATTCCTTTTTTCTTGCACGAAATTGTTCCAACCGACAACTTCATTCAAAAATCCCAAATACACAAGTTCAAAAATGGGTGTGAGTGAATGAGTGAAAAGCCAGAAATGTCCATCATGCGATCTTTTTGCATTTGGAATACTGGTAGGAATAAGAATAAATCCAATGGCAGGATTTTTAAAACCACCACGTATTCAATTGAAGAACAGGAATGCATGAGACAAAAGGGAGAGAAAGAGAGACAAGACGACAAAGGTTAAAGGAGACAATAATTAAGCCAGGAGAAACAACGGCGACTTTGAAAGAATGTCCTTCAGGTAATAAATAGATATATTGTGCGACTCTCATTCTGTCAGACTTTGAAATCCCAGTCTGTCTATTTCATTCTTGATGGGCTGCCAAATTCTACCTTTAGAAATGCACAAAGGCATGTCGAATTACGAGTACATGTCATTTTACAGAGCTGCTAGCCTTGCGACACATTCTCTTGACAAACAGACAGTCGAAAAGGTCTAAACACCAGAACGTGGTCAGTCATAGGGGGGCAAAATGGGATACTTAAGGATTTGTACATAAACTAGTCAGGGACATGATTTGTACATAAACATTCCATTTAAGCATTTCAGGTTCTTCCTCACGAATAAATTGCACTTATGAGAACCTCATTTTGCTTGAACAGATGATCATCAGGGCTTAAAGGTCAAGCTATCCCGTTTTGCCCCATGGAAGGGCAAAATGAGATACCTTATCCCCAGTGAGAGAGATATCGACCAAGGAGAGCTCATTGCATTACAGGGTGTTGTAATTAACATGTGATAAAATATTGGGTTCCTCAGGTGCATTTTCTATTTCTGCACATTTATTTTGTTTCAGATGTAACATGGTTCCGACCTTCAAAGAGTTTTTGATGATGCCTTCACTTCCCAATGACGAAATACTTTTTGAAGGTTACTTAACCATTATTTATCAAGGAGTTAACGACTCACGATTCCATTTTGGCCGCTGATTCCCCGAACATAATATCGCATCGGGTGCCGTTATATCTTAGATGAAAATTGTAAAATAACCTTCAAATGGAACAGAAATCTTGGTGACTGAAACCCTGAAACGTACCCATGTTGCAACGGAAAAAATCGGGCACAAGAGAAAACAAATCTTGATGGACCGATATTTTATCACATGGGTAATTTTCAACAATCACATTCCCAAAGATATCGGGTTTTTGCCCACAAAATGTTTGGAAAAATTGCACACATGGGATCGCCTGTTTTTCACATACCTGAAACAAAAGGTTTCATCAAAATCCACCCCTAGTTAGTTCAAGAGAAATATCGGTTTTGTGGGTGATGCTCAGCGACAATCCAAACACTGCCCACCGGTCACCAGCAGGAATACATAGTAAATACCTCAAAAGACTGAGCTGAAGCTCAGAAACTTGTCAACCGCTCAGCAATTCATTTGTAGCTAGCAATGGTGACAATGGTACCTACATGTGGCCGAGAATCAACTTTTTAGTGAACACCCTCAAGCGTACATGTAGCCGAGAATCAGCTTTTTCGGTGAATACTCCAAACGCCAGACTGGAAAATATGCCATTATGCAATGAAGTAAGTTTTCATCAAAAATTGAAGACTTGGGTGGGAGATAAGACCTGTTTGGAAGTTTTTGGCAGGATAATTTATATGAATGCAGGTGGCTGCTCACATGCTTCCCATCAGCCTTTCCTTCGAATCTGTTTACGGAGGATTTTATTCATTCCGTAATTTGCAATTACTTCCGGGCATCACAGTGCCTCCCAAGTGTACACACCTGCACTGAATGGTGAGAGATGATTTGGGAATATCCGGGTTTGGGTCCGGGGGTGAATTCCCCCTTTTAGAGTTTGGGGAAGCTCCACAGAAGGGCTACAAGGGGGCAGAGCAAGTTGTTCTGAAACATTGTTGACAATTTACAATTGTTCATTCAGATGTCTCCCCAAGAATACGCCACCAAAATTCAGGTCACTTCAGTCGTTGTTCACAGGGATCAGTGACCCCTGTTTGCAGCTGCCGGTTAGTGGTTTGAACAATCCCAAAGTGGTCCAGGGTGTTTCAAAGACAACCCTTTTTTGGAGTGAAAATACCAGCCACGAACGGAACAAATCATCGATGGTGTAAGAAAGTAGTTCCACATAGTGAGAGTGCGCCTGCTGGCTATTTTGCCTCCAATAAGTGAATATTCTGTTGCACAGTTTCAGCATCTACCTAATTACAGATGACTCCGGAAAATTTGGATGAAATGGTGTCTCAGGCAAACTGACCAAACACCATTGAGCAGAAAGGAAAATAAACAAGTTCGTGCGCAAACAAAATGTGAAATTATTCAACTGTGGATATTCAAAATTATCAGCAGAGAATAAACAAATGTGATGAAACTTAATTTTGCTGATGGATAAACTCTTGCAAGAAATTTACGTAGTTTGAATGAATGAAGTTGCGCATCACCAAACCGTTTTTCCTCATCAACCCCCACCAAGTATGTGCAATTTCGACATGGATTTTGATGCTAGTTGCGGTGGAGTTAGTGAGTTAGTTAGGCATCCTTCACAAACATCATGCAATCACATGACAGGACCAAATTGCGACACACGACGGTCGTATTCTCAAACCCCCACCAAAATGAGTCCTTGTGGCTCTCACATTCAGAAGACCACAGTCATTGAAGGAGTCCATCATCACACAAAGTGAAGAAAACAGGGATGCCCTGCAGGAGAAAAAAGTTGTTCTTGGCACCCATCCTCAAGGTACAGGGATGCAATTTCTTCGTGTCAAATACTTCTCAAAATCGGCCAATTCAGATGACAAAAGCAACTCCTTTCGTAAGACCGTATTTTTCCAGAAACTCACGTAAGATGGCTGAAAATTTGCAAGAATGTTCCGAAAAAACATGCACCCTGATTTTTGGATGAACACTCAATTCAAATCGTCCCTTATCAATTTTGGGGCCAACTTGCAAAACTCATTTACCGACCTTCGTAAGTGCTAGACATTTTGTAATTTTAGCATGCATTTGTGCCAGTATCGCCATTCTTTGGTTGCCAAGGGATGCAAAATACAGACGATGCAAAGTACAGAGTATCCCGATATTAACTACCTAGAATTTGCTTCCAGTAAAGAGCACCTCAAGCAGAAGGAATTTCGCTTGAATGACACAAATTTTGGACGTGACAATGCATGACTTTGATGAAACAGTGGGAGTGTGTGTCTTCCACAGGTTCTAGAATCACATTGGTATCTCCAAAAAATGGCTTAGCTGTAATTTAAATGTAGCCTTTCCGAGAGTAGTTACGTCAAGAAATTCACAAAACCAGACAAAATCTCAATTTCATTTTGCCACCATTCATTAATCACAGTCCCGGCTGTAATCAGGCATCATTTGCAGCATGCTTTGTGCAGGCATGGCAGCTCGAGAAGTAGATCTCGAGCAGTAGGCCAAGATTGAATCAGAGCGTGGCAGCCAGTGTGGAATAATTAGCCCACTTCTAAGGCAACAGTGCTCATGGCTTTCGTGCGTCTAACTAACCTCTTTGGCCAAACAAATGCATCAGAGCATAAAGGAACCAATTCATTCTAGTCAAAAAAGAAAAGCTAACGAAGCCACCAGGTGAGACAGACAAGAGAACAATGAGAAATATATTCTGTGGTTGGAGTTGAAGCTGCCAAGTTAAAAATACACAGATGCCAATCATATTATTCCAGAGAAGTCAGTCTCCAACAGAGGTAAACTGGGCATTATTCAAATGCAATGCTGCACTATTACCAAGCACAATGCATCGGGCATAAGTCAGCGGTTGGCGAAATGCTCTGGCAAGTCATGAGATGAAAAATGATCTAAGTAGGTTGGACTTTGGAACGTAGGTATAAAGCCCAGTATTTCAAGACAACCAGTTTAAAATGAATCAATCTACTGGATAGATTCAAACTGGAGGTGCAGAGGCCAAACATTCAAAGAGGCAGGGAGCCAATGAAGCTCCCCAAACAGAGTGGTAGAAATTAATTTAACTTTCTTCGTTATAAGCGTATAAAAGAAGCAAAAACTGATATACTTCTTTTCTGTCAGGTTTCCTTCTTATGGGAAAAGTGGCTTAAATGTGTTCAGTTGCAAAATATGCAACCACTCTGTTGCAGAAAGTGTTGCGATACTTCTCAAACCCAAAATATGCCAATCGTCAATTGTTTGCACGGAAAATCCATTGACAGAAATAATTGATAATTTGAATAAGCACTGGAGCAGTAATTTTTGTGGAGCCACTCTTTTTGATGGTAGGGGAACCACGAATCGTGATTTTTAAAAATGCCCAAATTTCATTTCTTGGGTATGGACTTTGTGTTGGATATGGCTGTCAATGATCTTCTTTTTCGACAATTTTTTAACTATGGCAGTTCTTGGCATGACAGCTATTCAGCATCAGCATGGCTTTATTTCCACAGCTCATGTGTTACCCCAGTAACATTGACCTGAACACATTCTATCGCATCAGATACAACAACGTCCAGCCTTTGAAGCAGGTAAAGAACATTCAAATTCAAAGTTGCCATCTGGCCAGGAATTGAACTCGGGCTCTTTCGCATCAGACGCAAGTTCAATTCGACCGTGCTATCTCTTTAGGGCAAAACAATCATCACAGTACACCACTTCAACTTCTTCCATCTTCTCTCCCGAGATGGCACTACTGTGGCCAGCTATTATTGCTTCGATTTGGCATATTGTCCGAACTGAACAGCATGGTCGAACGTAGCACTAGTCTCTGATGCGAAAGGCCCATGTTCAATTCCCCACCAGATCGCAAATGTGAGTGTGAATGTTCTTTGCCTGCTTCAATGGTATCACGCGTCAAAAAAGTGTTCACGATCGATATTTCTGGTGGCATGTACTGTGGAGATGAAACCGTGCTGAATATACATAGCTGTGACATTGCCAAGAAAAAGTGCCGTGGTCAAAATGTCGTCAAAGACTAGGAGATCATTGACAATTCCCAAATTGCTCAATCTGAATCAGAAAAAAGTCAATAGACACCATTTTGGAACTGCGAAGTTCAAGAAAAACAGAGAAGTGCTTCTTGGGTGACATAAATTCCGAATGAGTTCTGGCTGTTCAAAAGAATTTTGAGAACAGAGCGTATGTGTATGAACATAGCAACAAAGGTTGTGCAGTCTACCAATGTTGCTACCAATTTTCCAGGCTGCTACCAATTTCCTAAATGAAAATTTACCGAAGTTCTTGCCTCTTACCCTGGGCAGTTCAAGTTCGGAATAATTTGCTCTGACGAGTAAATTTATTCGGACTTGAGTCCGGGATAATTTGCCCCTCGGAGCAAATTTATTCGGACTTAGCAACCATGGTAATGGGGGGGGGGGCCACCTGAAATCGCAAACTTTTTTATTTGTTCCCCGATTTTGTTCAAATTTTGCACACTGTTTGGGGGTCCATTGAGCAACTTCTGTACAAAATTTGAACCTCATATCTCAACTGGTTTTGGTGCAGGGGTCATTTATGTGTAAAAATGGATGCTATCTTGTGACCAGTGTTCCAGTATTACCATGCAAGTTAGAAAGGTCAAATTTTGGGTGTATGTACTGAAATGCAATTCAAAACTTTTGACAGGGCCGGATTTTCAATTTTTAGTAATGCGGCTGCACTGCGCATGCATTTTGACCTTACTCTGCCAAAAGCGAAAAAAATCTACGCTTTTCTGGAATGTCATTGAAATAACTTGAAATTGAGAGGCAAATTGAAAAATCCGGCCCTGTCAATCGATTTGTAACACCTTTTTACATAAGTATGTAAAATTTCAGCCTTCTTGCATAAACAACAGCCAAGATAGAAGGGTCAGAAGGTTACCGGGAGTGAAAAAAACCAAATGCGGTAAAAATACGTTTGAAAATAAGTGATATTTTCTGAAATGCTGAAAAAGCATGCAACGAATTTGGATCGCATACTGAAATTTGCTCTTGTGAAGCCATTTCTCAACGGATTTTGATGATTTTTGGACCAAAATGTTCAGAAAACATCAAAGTATCATGGTAAAAGCATTTGCAAAAATGAATTTTCCTATTTTTTCACCTTTTCTGAGGTGCCCCCCCCCTTTTAAAGAATTTAGAAATGGTTTAAAGAATTTAACAATATTTTCACTTTAAAGTGAACACTATGACTTTGAGAAGTGTTCCGGAATAGCGCTAATCCGAGGTTGCAGGAAAAATTTTCTCCATTTACTTCAATGCAAAACATAATACCTGAAACCCCGGATGAACAGTTTAGCACCATTCCGGAGCACTTCTCCCCACAGTATATGAGGTTATCACCCTATTTTCTATGCAATTGCAGAAAGTCTACTGCATACCTTGCCAGGGCAAAACCTATTTTTTGATTCACGCATGAAAAAAACATTGCTATGTGAACAACGAAGGTAGAATAAAACCAGAACCAGGTCTCATCAATGAGGATCCATAAAATACTGGATTTCAAAGCAACATCATATTTATTGGATTCAGTTTTCCCATTTTCAACTGCAAAACTTGAAAATCACCTGCTTACTGTTGAGGTTTGTTTTTTTCTAGGATAACCAAAATGAGATGTTTTATGCCAACCAATTCCACCCAAATTCAAGGACAAATGGCGCTGGAAATTCCTTTGCATCAATGTGCACTATTGCCCAGCATATATTTTATGTAAATCTCTCAATTGCACCAAACGAATGAATTTCATGAAAAAATAAGCAATAGTTTTAAGCGAAGTTCATGACCGTTTTGCCTGCTTCACTTGACCTCGACCACAGAAACAAACTTTGTTCAAGTTTGACGAAACAGTGCCAATAGTTGCAACTACGCAAACCAAGCACAGGAAGGCTGGCATCACGAGATTGCAAAATTCAAGATTGTGGGTGCAGAAATTTATGAAGCAGAAAAAGAGGACAGCCGTTCTGAGTTCAACATTTTGAGGAAAGTGTAGGGTAAAGGAGATGCCGCTGTAAAAATGGAATTGCCTTCATTCAGGCTGGTGGTAACTTACCCTCTGTGACTTGAAACTGCTATGAGTGCTTTCCAGGGACCAGAGGGACGAATATCAACTGAACTATGTTTCGACAACATTGATGCCAGCTGGGAACATTATAAAGAAATCAAATTCAGATCAGGCAATGCTCCGGCAACCAAAAAACACTTTGCTTCGGCAATTGCCTCTGCACAGACATTGCGAATTTGTATATTAGATGAAATTTGTTGCACAATTGGGGCACATTCTGAGATGACCTACTTCCATACAAAATTAAACTTATCACTATCAGCAGCGAGATAGTCACTGAGGTTGCGCTTCCTCACAGATGTCGTAAAATTTTTTCCATTGGTGTTACCTTCCTGATCCAGTGAGACCCGATACAAATCAAATTTATTGAGATTTTCTGGTCTCCATCCTTAACATGGACACACTTGAACCAAAAGAGCAGATCAAGGAATGATAAGATGATAAAATAAAAGGCAACAGGAAGAAGAACCAAGCTTAATGTACCAAAGCAATTTTTAGAAAAATCTTGCACAGACGAGCAGCCGCACAATAATCACCCCTGTGTGCCTTGCTCCAGCTGTGTTGAGTTGCACGATTTGGCCTTCATTTCCTGCCACACCGTTCCCTTTTATCCAGCACTTGTACCGGGAGACTCCAAATTCAGCTGTTTCGGTAGGTATTTTATCATTCATGTGGGCAATTTGTAGACCCACCCACCAATTTACTAACCAACCCGCCCACCACAAACTAAATTGTTTGGTGTTGGCGACAAATTGCTGACGCCCCATTTTTGGCACCCTTTAGTTCATCGCTGATAGGTCTCCGAAGGGACTAGCTTGCCATTGCATGTTGGTTGTGGGCATTTGTTGATTGTAGGTTGTTTATTCCATTGCTTAACATTGGCCGCATCTCATTTTTCTGACGACTCTCCAGATTTTAAATCTACCAGGGGAGTACTGCTTGGGAGTAACGAATAAGCAAACTACTCTTTGCTTAAATATGGAGGTTTCACTTATCGTGCGATGCACAAATCACCATCTAACTTAGGCCACGGACCACAAACAAAACTGAAAATTACCAAACTCTGACTCGTAAATTTATGTAAGAATTTGGTTGTGAATTGTAATCCAAAACTAACCCGGTTGGCGTGAAGTTTCTGGAAATTCAAGGACTCTGCAAACAACCATTGAGGCCTTGTTGACTGTGGATCTGAACCCATGACATTCTGAAATAAACGGTAAGATTGCAATTTAAAAAAACAGTTCTGAAGGCTATTTTTTCGTGATCATCAATTCATAAAATTCCTTATCGATGGACAAAACTCAACCAATTGCATTCTTGATCTCAAAATGAATTTGGCATACTCAAGGCAGGGAGAAATTATATGCAGAACGAATAGGAATTTACCGGTCATTTGTGAAATTGTTTTTCGCTTTTGTCACTGCCAGTGCGGAATATAACTCGGTCGAAAATCTGATATGAATTCGGCTATCAGACAGTCACTAAAATAAGGTACTGGGTGCACCACATCAAGATGGAATAATCGTCCTGCCCGATTCAGTGTTTCGGTGGCTCAAAATGTGCTCCACCTGCAGCGACACAATCGTGGACACGCTGGTCCCGTTCTTGTAATGCATTGCTGATCATGGAAGGCATGATGGCATTTGATATCCTCAAAATGTCCGCCCATTCTTCTAAGTTGTTTGAACGAGCCGGGTATGTGCACGTTTGATTTCAGGTGTCGCCATATGGAGACAGGTCTGGTGACCTCGGAGGCCACGACATCGGCCCGACACGGCTAACCTACCTTCCTGGAAGTTGCTCATTAAGGTGTAGTTGCGGACGAAGACACTGAAGTGGGCAGGTGCGCCACCATGTTGAAGGAAACAATAATTGGCTATTATCTGGCGGTGCCCTCTTCGGAACACTTCCTCTGAAGTAACTGCACGAACCTTTCTCCATGAGGTTCGCCTTCAATAAAAAAACGGACAGATGTCTGAGTCGTTTAAAATTGCAGCCCAAACGTTATTTTCTGGATATTCCAGGTGTGGCTCTCCGAAAACTAGTGTGAATTAGTTCTGAACCAAAACCTGTGCCAAGAACACGTTCAACCACGCAAGCAAGCAACCGGCACACCGTGTATGCGACCTGGCGAACGTTGCAATGAACACAATGGCGGCGGGTGCGATTATTCAGGAATTCCGAACAAGGCAGCCCGCCTTCGCCTTCGGGTCAAACGCCGGCACGATAAGCGGTCAACAGGTTGCTATCTACCGCTGAGCATACCGCAATTCAAACACACATTCCGCTTCACATTACGGCCTCGAAGGCACTGCCTGCGAATGAATGGCAAAAAAATCCAGTTGAAACCTTA
Source organism: Sinentomon sp. SZTP_YWyxl (assembly GCA_030068105.1). NCBI lineage: Eukaryota > Metazoa > Arthropoda > Protura > Sinentomata > Sinentomidae > Sinentomon > Sinentomon sp. SZTP_YWyxl. The sequence continues at coordinate 12,555 of JASGXE010003951.1, forward strand.
CGATCAAACCTGGTGGACATCTGAAGTGTTAATTTTTATTTATTCTGTATAAAAAACACCAGAATGTCATAAAAAGTCGCACATCCAGACTTTTTCTGGAAATCGCACTTACCAAGACAGTAAGAGATTAATTCGAGCGTTACAGGTACCAACCGCTGAATTTGGTTCTCCGCCCCCGGGATAGTCACGGAATACCATCCGGGATCATGGCAGACAACCGGCCCGATCAATTTTTTGAGAAACAATGCTGTATTTGGGGAACTTCATTTTCCTAACAATGTTCAGCTTTCAGGGAAATAATTTTAATAGTCAATTTATTTTAATTTTTTGTTATTATCAAGAAAACTTCCCCTGAAAAATCAGCTAGCACATCAATTTCTAGATATTTCCGCTAAACAGAATACATTCCAACAAAAAGCTACGCAGAGTCCCCCTGAAAAGTTTCTATTTCCAGACCATCACACACAAAAATGTTCTTAACCACCTCTCACAATTACAAAAAAGCCACTTGGCATATGCTCCAGTGACTAATTCTGGCTTTTATCTCTCTGTTCACTGCGCAAGAGAGTCTGTTTGTATCTGAAATGAATATCTCCGACAAGCTGGTGCCTCAGCAGGCAATTTTCACTTTCAGGCAATCACCATTTTCATGTCCGCGATGTTAATCCCAAAAATTGATCCATCACAAGAGCACAACTAACCACATAAGGAATCTTCGCTCTGGCAAGATTTATATAGTTCCGGTATGGTGCTACAGAGGAAAATAGCTCTGTCGGACTTATGGGTCTGGCATTTCCCAAGCTGGAATACACAGAAAATTCAGCAATAAGAGAAAGAGAAGCGAGGTAATTGAGGAAATTGCAAAAGGCTGCATTCCTTTTTTGAAGTGCACAGCACATGAGAATGAGTGAATAATGGCAGAGGCAACCACAAATTGTTCACAAAACAAACATCGCTGGTCTGGTGCTCCTTTGGACAAAATAAATCCCGAACATTTGTTTCTGATATCAATCGAACACCACACCGTGTGATACCTTATCAGCATTTGAAAATCTACATTGTAAATTAATAATTGTCATGTTTGCCGATAGCTTGACAAAAAATGGCGGTTTTTGCACTGCAAGTCCACCTGTGCCCAGGTTGTGAGTGCATGAGGCAGGCAATTGGTAGAAAGACAGGACATTATTGTTTGTTTCAACTTTGACTGCAAATCTGGGCAGTTGCAAAATGTCGCGAATACTAGAATTTCTGTCAACCACAATTGAGACATCAAATCACCGAGAAATGGCAGATTCTGACCACTGATGGCAGTTTGGGATGTCCTCCATTCTCGAGATAATAAAATTCTGCTGCCAAATGCAAATTGCATCTACAAGTTGTTAAATGCGATTCCCCAATACCCTGCCAAAAACCATCCCAAGTGAATCACAAACTCAAGGAATGCGGCCTTCAACAGTGCATAGTCTAAAAACGGGGATGTTCAGCAGGAAAAGGCAGTGGGCTTTGCTCATTCAGACCTCATGCTGTCACTTTTGATTTTTCTAAAAATTCATGGTCAGTTAATATGCAATTGACCAGACCAGACCAGACACTTCACCGAAGCGACAAACAGACATCAAAAGTAACCACACTTAACGACGATGTTGTCTCTTGATTTCATCTGGCCAGTTTCCTTGAATTAAAATCAGCTCGTATTTCCGATTGACTGATCTTCGTAAGAGAATCTTTTCATGGAAATTCTTTTTTGTTTTGTGGAAATACTCTCCAGGGCAGCGAACTAGACAAACTCTTCAACGCCCAAGTCACACAGCATTTGCATGCAAGTTTTACGAAGAGTTATAGTTAACAAGATACATAACACAAGTCTTGCTTACAGGTAATTTTGAACAGCAAACTTGTGTGCCATTGAAAGAAAACAGGCTCCTGTGAGGTACGAATCGTAGCCAGCATCATGTATCATGATGTTATCAACTGCAAGAAAGAACAAACGAATGCAAAGAACAAGTGCAGTAAATAAGAACAAATGAAAAGCAGCACAATTTGGAAGGAACAATTCAACCCCTCGAATCCACGGGCTCCAAGTTTTTGTTTTAGAGATGGAAAAGTCAAAGCTTCATCCAGGTCACCAGGATCTCAAGAATCAATCAGGGCTGACAAGGGTTGAATCAACGTCTGATGGATAACGACACAAAATGACAACACCAAGGTTCATGATGAAGTATGCGATACACACTGATGTTCCGGTTCTTCCAAATAGAGTGAACTTTTTAAACCTGGGTTAAAACCCTTTACTCGAGTTACGCAAATGATTTTAACATTGCGAAACACGGGTTAAGGGTTTAACCCAGGTTTAAAAAATTTACTCTAGTTGCGGGCATAAGGTGGATAAGAGCGAAGAAGAACTCTTGCTCTAGAACGAGAAGAACTCTTACTCTAGAAGCGGGCATAAGCATAAGGTGGATTGCCCCAACACTTCAGGTGGATGGTCACAACCTCTGCGTCAATGTTGAAACCCACTTGTTAAAATGGGTGGTCGGTTCAAGTGAAGTGATAAAAAGAATGTAAGGCAAAATTACAACATTGCAGTGGCTGTGCAAGCAATGTCAAAACGCGACAATATGTTCCAAATGGAAAATAATTTTGGAAGTTGATAACTGCAGTTGAATAAGAATCGTAAAGTGTGGTGAAATGATGGAAACTGGATGCAAACTTTAGCCGAGGAAGAGTCCTCTGTGAATTTTTTTTGCAAAATGAAGGAAGTGTTGCTTGACGAAGCAGAATTCAATTTTTCAAGCGAACCAGTGTTTTTGACCAGGTACAATATGTTCACAAAACAACAATCTCGATCATTCATCGAAAATGAGTTAATTTCCCTGCTAGCTATTACCATATCTCTGAGTTGGCTCATCAACGTTGAGCGAAGCTTTATATGCAACGAGAAAATGTTCACTTTTCAGACTTTGATGCAGAGACAACAAGGAACTTGAATCGAACCAATCTGCAAAATTAAAAGAAAAATAAGAGTACCAAAATCACTGACACAGATATGGCAATGTTCTAGGATTTGGCTCCATTAACTCAGCATCCAGTGAGTCAGTTGCCAATCGAGTGGAAATGTACTGCATTGTAGGTAAAAAACAACTTATAAAAAAATGCTCTTAGCGTAGAGAAGGGTGCAGTGGAACACGACTTCGGTGGAAAGTTCGGTGCAAAAAGTTCGATTTTCAAAATATGAGGTCACATTGTGTGACAGGGCGCCAATGAAAGTCAAGAAAACCTTGCCGCATTCGGGCAAAATTAACTTGTGTGGAAAACAACCGAAGTCGTTCATCAACGAGGGTGCGATATCCTCGAAACGTCACGCCTCAACAATTAAAAACGGAGATCGAAATAGCGTCGTTAGTGATTTATCCATTCTGTTAACATGCAATCTCCAAGTTTCCACGCCTTGTTACAACCGAAGTAGTTTTCCACTGGACCTTTCTCTCCCCTGTCTTGTGAAAGTCATTTATCAAAATTCACATTGCCCGCACGTTGCAAAAAAGATTTAGCCAGGTGATTACCAGTTCTTAGAATGAAAACGTGATTCACAACATTGAACTTCATGGTGCAAAAGCAAAAAAAAGTCTTGTTGAAAATTCAGATCATCATCCTCTTTCAATCACAAAAGCAACGAAAGAGAAAATGGCCGAACTGAAATTCAGTCAATTTACCACATTAGGGAAAGCCACATTACTTAACAAATAAGCAAATAATGTGGAGCAAAAATGTGGACAGAATCAATTCGCTGCACAATTATTGTGTTACAGGCAACAACAAAATTCAGTGAATGAAGAATACTTCACAAAAAGTGGAACTGCTGTTCAACAACGCTAGTTTCATCTCCTCAAAATACTTCCACAAAATAATGTTTTCAATGTGACTCTGTAGCAGTTTAAGCGCACTTTGTCTCTCATAGAAAATGAAGAGAGAAAAGCATAATGAAACTGCCAAGTGTGTTCAAAATATTAATCTCCCACATCAACAGGGAACGCCACATTATAAGGTTGATAAATTAATAATGTGGAGCTGTGTGTGGATAGTGAGACAACATAAGTTAGTGGTGAGGTAGCCAATTTTCTTTGTGTGTTTCATCTCCTCAAAATACTTCCAAAAAATAATGTTTTCAATATGTCTCTGTAGCAGTTTAAGCGCACTTTGTCTCTCATAGAAAATGAAGAGAGAAAAGCATAATGAAACTGCCAAGTGTGTTCAAAATATAATCTCCCACATCAACAGGGAACGCCACATTATAAGGTTGATAAATTAATAATGTGGAGCTGTGTGTGGATAGTGAGACAACATAAGTTAGTGGTGAGGTAGCCAATTTTCTTTGTGTGTTTCATCTCCTCAAAATACTTCCAAAAAACAATGTTTTCAATGTGACTCTGTAGCAGTTTAAGCGCACTTTGTCTCTCATAGAAAATGAAGAGAGAAAAGCATAATGAAACTGCCAAGTGTGTTCAAAATATTAATCTCCCACATCAACAGGGAACGCCACATTATAAGGTTGATAAATTAATAATGTGGAGCTGTGTGTGGATAGTGAGACAACATAAGTTAGTGGTGAGGTAGCCAATTTTCTTTGTGTGTTTCATCTCCTCAAAATACTTCCAAAAAATAATGTTTTCAATATGTCTCTGTAGCAGTTTAAGCGCACTTTGTCTCTCATAGAAAATGAAGAGAGAAAAGCATAATGAAACTGCCAAGTGTGTTAAAAATATTAATCTCCCACATCAACAGGGAACGCCACATTATAAGGTTGATAAATTAATAATGTGGAGCTGTGTGTGGATAGTGAGACAACATAAGTTAGTGGTGAGGTAGCCAATTTTCTTTGTGTGTTTCATCTCCTCAAAATACTTCCAAAAAATAATGTTTTCAATATGACTCTGTAGCAGTTTAAGCGCACTTTGTCTCTCATAGAAAATGAAGAGAGAAAAGCATAATGAAACTGCCAAGTGTGTTCAAAATATTATCTCCCACATCATCAGGGAACGCCACATTATAAGGTTGATAAATTAATAATGTGGAGCTGTGTGTGGATAGTGAGACAACATAAGTTAGTGGTGAGGTAGCCAATTTTCTTTGTGTGTTTCATCTCCTCAAAATACTTCCAAAAAATAATGTTTTCAATATGTCTCTGTAGCAGTTTAAGCGCACTTTGTCTCTCATAGAAAATGAAGAGAGAAAAGCATAATGAAACTGCCAAGTGTGTTAAAAATATTAATCTCCCACATCATCAGGGAACGCCACATTATAAGGTTGATAAATTAATAATGTGGAGCTGTGTGTGGATAGTGAGACAACATAAGTTAGTGGTGAGGTAGCCAATTTTCTTTGTGTGTTTCATCTCCTCAAAATACTTCCAAAAAATAATGTTTTCAATATGACTCTGTAGCAGTTTAAGCGCACTTTGTCTCTCATAGAAAATGAAGAGAGAAAAGCATAATGAAACTGCCAAGTGTGTTCAAAATATTAATCTCCCACATCATCAGGGAACGCCACATTATAAGGTTGATAAATTAATAATGTGGAGCTGTGTGTGGATAGTGAGACAACATAAGTTAGTGGTGAGGTAGCCAATTTTCTTTGTGTGTTTCATCTCCTCAAAATACTTCCAAAAATAATGTTTTCAATATGTCTCTGTAGCAGTTTAAGCGCACTTTGTCTCTCATAGAAAATGAAGAGAGAAAAGCATAATGAAACTGCCAAGTGTGTTAAAAATATTAATCTCCCACATCATCAGGGAACGCCACATTATAAGGTTGATAAATTAATAATGTGGAGCTGTGTGTGGATAGTGAGACAACATAAGTTAGTGGTGAGGTAGCCAATTTTCTTTGTGTGTTTCATCTCCTCAAAATACTTCCAAAAAATAATGTTTTCAATATGACTCTGTAGCAGTTTAAGCGCACTTTGTCTCTCATAGAAAATGAAGAGAGAAAAGCATAATGAAACTGCCAAGTGTGTTAAAAATATTAATCTCCCACATCATCAGGGAACGCCACATTATAAGGTTGATAAATTAATAATGTGGAGCTGTGTGTGGATAGTGAGACAACATAAGTTAGTGGTGAGGTAGCCAATTTTCTTTGTGTGTTTCATCTCCTCAAAATACTTCCAAAAAATAATGTTTTCAATATGACTCTGTAGCAGTTTAAGCGCACTTTGTCTCTCATAGAAAATGAAGAGAGAAAAGCATAATGAAACTGCCAAGTGTGTTCAAAATATTAATCTCCCACATCATCAGGAACGCCACATTATAAGGTTGATAAATTAATAATGTGGAGCTGTGTGTGGATAGTGAGACAACATAAGTTAGTGGTGAGGTAGCCAATTTTCTTTGTGTGTTTCATCTCCTCAAAATACTTCCAAAAAATAATGTTTTCAATATGTCTCTGTAGCAGTTTAAGGCGCACTTTGTCTCTCATAGAAAATGAAGAGAGAAAAGCATAATGAAACTGCCAAGTGTGTTAAAATATTAATCTCCCACATCATCAGGGAACGCCACATTATAAGGTTGATAAATTAATAATGTGGAGCTGTGTGTGGATAGTGAGACAACATAAGTTAGTGGTGAGGTAGCCAATTTTCTTTGTGTGTTTCATCTCCTCAAAATACTTCCAAAAAATAATGTTTTCAATATGACTCTGTAGCAGTTTAAGCGCACTTTGTCTCTCATAGAAAATGAAGAGAGAAAAGCATAATGAAACTGCCAAGTGTGTTAAAAATATTAATCTCCCACATCATCATGGGAACGCCACATTATAAGGTTGATAAATTAATAATGTGGAGCTGTGTGTGGATAGTGAGACAACATAAGTTAGTGGTGAGGTAGCCAATTTTCTTTGTGTTTTCATCTCCTCAAAATACTTCCAAAAAATAATGTTTTCAATATGACTCTGTAGCAGTTTAAGCGCACTTTGTCTCTCATAGAAAATGAAGAGAGAAAAGCATAATGAAACTGCCAAGTGTGTTAAAAATATTAATCTCCCACATCATCAGGGAACGCCACATTATAAGGTTGATAAATTAATAATGTGGAGCTGTGTGTGGATAGTGAGACAACATAAGTTAGTGGTGAGGTAGCCAATTTTCTTGTGTGTTTCATCTCCTCAAAATACTTCCAAAAAATAATGTTTTCAATATGACTCTGTAGCAGTTTAAGCGCACTTTGTCTCTCATAGAAAATGAAGAGAGAAAAGCATAATGAAACTGCCAAGTGTGTTAAAAATATTAATCTCCCACATCATCAGGGAACGCCACATTATAAGGTTGATAAATTAATAATGTGGAGCTGTGTGTGGATAGTGAGACAACATAAGTTAGTGGTGAGGTAGCCAATTTTCTTTTTGTGTTTCATCTCCTCAAAATACTTCCAAAAATAATGTTTTCAATATGACTCTGTAGCAGTTTAAGCGCACTTTGTCTCTCATAGAAAATGAAGAGAGAAAAGCATAATGAAACTGCCAAGTGTGTTAAAAATATTAATCTCCCACATCATCAGGGAACGCCACATTATAAGGTTGATAAATTAATAATGTGGAGCTGTGTGTGGATAGTGAGACAACATAAGTTAGTGGTGAGGTAGCCAATTTTCTTTGTGTGTGTTCATCTCCTCAAAATACTTCCAAAAATAATGTTTTCAATATGACTCTGTAGCAGTTTAAGCGCACTTTGTCTCTCATAGAAAATGAAGAGAGAAAAGCATAATGAAACTGCCAAGTGTGTTCAAAATATTAATCTCCCACATCAACAGGGAACGCCACATTATAAGGTTGATAAATTAATAATGTGGAGCTGTGTGTGGATAGTGAGACAACATTAGTAAGTGTAAATAGTCAATTACAAAGGAAAGTAAGTAGTCAATTTTCTTTGTGTGTTTCATCTCCTCAAAATACTTCCACGAAACAATGTTTTCCATGCAACTCTGAAGCAGTTTAAGTGCACTTTATTTCTAAAAAAAAAAAAATGAGAGAAAGCATAATGAAACTGCCTAGTGTTCAAAATATTAATCTCCCACATCACCAGGATTGCCACATTTTGCGAAATTCCACAGGTTGATAAATAAAATAATGTGGAGTGTGACATTAACATGCACCAGACTGAGGCAAGTCACATGGAAATAAAAACAGGTTGACTGTGGACCTGTTGTTCGTTCAGACTTCACACAAATTCACAATTAATTGGCAGTTCGATAATTATTTTTGCATCTTTCTGCTCGGTAAAAACCCAGCACAAGATGTAAAGAGAAAACCAACTCTTGGATGACTTCACAAAAAATAGCATATTATTTTTGTGGCACTGCCACAAAAATGTGCTATTTTTTGTGAACAGTTTGTGGCAGCTAAACAAACCCACTCGTCTTTGCAATTAAAAGAATAGCAGAAACCGTCATCATCACACCAGGGAAAGCCATGCCACGCTGTGAAAGAAAAACAAAAAAAGTGGAGCAACGATGTGACAAAATATTTGCTAGCATTCAGGGGGGAACCTAGTTTCGGCAAACTTTCCATTTGTGACCGATTTTGTTCAAATTTTGCACACTCTTTGGATCCAATCTAGACAACTTCTGTGCAAAATTTGAACACTGTAGCTCTTCTGGTTTGGCCACAGCAGCCATTTTAGGGTAAACAATAAGGCGACGTTCCGTCCCGCGCACAGCGATAACCCAATGCCCAAATTTGAGTTATAGGGGTAAAAACCAAGCCAAAACTCTTGACAAGGCCGATTTCTTGTTTTTGGCCCCAGAATTATGTGGCAGGTAACTTTCTGTCACTCCACCATAAAAGCGGTAAAGTTTTCATGATTTTTTCCTTTGTCTTGTTAATACCTGTAATGGAGGGAAAAATTGTCAAATGTGGCCTTGTCAGTTTTTAGATAGTTTTTTTTTTACATAAGTACACCAAATTTGAACATGATCACATAAAAAATGGCTGAGATACACGGGGCGGAACACAAAAAATGCTTAAAAAACAAAAAGTTGGGAAAAACAGAGTCGAAGATCGAGAACATTTTCGTTTCCACTGCTGATTCAACCGCGAGTTGTAAAAACATGCCTCCGGTCTTTCGTATGCCATTTTTTCTATTGAAGATATTTGCAATCGGTTTTCACCATCAGAAATTAGAAATTGCAGCGCATCTGGTCCACACATTAAAATAAATTAGACAATTTTTTCTCTTTCACGAAAAAATCTAGGCCCCCCCAGTGGAAAAAAAAACAGGGACCTTATTAAATTGGCTCACTTAAAAGTTTAGTCCACCTTATTTTTTAAGTTTAAGGCCAGGTTAAGATTTTTTTAAGTCTAATCAAATTCGTCGCACTTAAATTCCCGTGAACTTAACCTCCACTTTATACATAGATACTTCAATTCGAAATTCAGTCAGCCGCCGTGGTGATACCATATATGGTCATAAAATTCAGTTTTCAGAAATAATTAATATCTCGACACTCCCTGCGAGTTGGAAGCTCTAAATGGTCTCAAAAGATGTCAAAAATTCGACGCAAGTCATTTTATAGAGGGGTCAGTTGCGCTTGGATGACTCCTTCACTCTAAAAAAGGGCAAAGAAAAATCTCTGTTGAGGCTGCAGCAAGCAAAACCGCGATTGCAACAATGCCTCTGGCAACAAAGCTTCATAAATTTCACTTTTTTCTCGCAGCGACGAAACGTCCCCGGCGATGAAAGTCGGGTTCCCCCGAAAATCACAAAACCGCTAGACATTGTCCCACGACGCCAATGTCACTCGCGCCTTTTCACTGTCACTCAAATGCCTCGCCCGCACTCTCGGTGTCCCGGCATTTTTGTTTTTCGCAATATTGTCAGATACTGGTCAAACCCATGTGAAGATGGCTTTTGCAAAAATCCATGAATGCCCTTTTCCTGATGAATGCTCATTTTGCTTGAGATGCGTTCTGGCCCTTTTACGCTGTGCCAATTATGGTGAAAGAAGAACCGGTATTAAATTAAGAACCGGGTGAAACCACTACCCGGTGATAGCTTTTACCGGGTACATTTTACCCACAAGTGATCTCTCCACCGAATATCACATTGACAGCATAGTTTTGGATTTATTTTATTTTGATAATAATTGTGCTCGGCCTCAGCAGGAGAATGATGAATGTTACAACAGAAAGCGTTACCTTTATTTTGGAACACAATTGATTGCCGGAAAACATTTAAAAACAACTAAGATACATCCATGCCAGTGCTTAAATTGTAAAATAAAAACGGCCGGCTCCCAACATTTGAAAAGGGCAAGAGAGATTTGAAAAGGGCTTTTGGGCCCTTCGGTTGTCAGACATTTTATGTCTTATTTCAAATTGATATGGGGTCTCCCCCGAAAAATTAAAGAATACATTCCTTCATTCTATTCTTCCCTTCCTCTTCCGGTTTCTTCCAGCATTCAAATTCCCGAAAGGTGGCGAAATGCACAGAGGAGCAAGGGCTGCCATCTCTCAAAAGAAAAAGGGCAGCCGGCTCTCGGAGCCGGCGCCCCCAGGGGCGGCCGGCTCTGAGAGCCCGAGGGAGCCCGCTCAATTTAAGCCCTGATCCATGCTATGTAAAATAACAAGTGAACGAACTGCGCTCCATTCAACATGGAGTCAAATGGGAGCAGAAATGAGACCAAAACGTGTACTGCTGGATTGCGGCGTATCAAGGCGGAGTGCGCTACGAAAGACATGCGAGTGAATGGCGGACCGCGGTGCGATGCCCACAGAAAGTTGTGTTTATCCTGAACAAAGCCACAGTTATTGATGCCGTTCACTATGGTGCAAAGCTGAAAAATGAGCACTTCCACACATGTATTATGATCCGAACCTTTCATCGGGTAAAATCCTTAAACCATTTGAGTAACAAAAGTGCTCAAATTTCGGTGCTGTAAAATTCCGGTTCCTGCCAGGTATTTTCAAAGATTTTGCAATTGTTTCCGTTACAACATAGTTACGACCTGCTGAAGAGTTGTAGAGGAAGCCTTCTAGTTTCCAAAAATACCAAAATCGTTGAATTTGAACACCATTTGGCAATTTCATGACCAGAGACAACACGACATGGCAGCATCGTTTTGTTTTTGAGCGGGGAAGAGGCCGCGACTCCCTTGAAATCCCTGGGAGTCGCGGCCTCTAGCCCGCTCAAAAACGAAACGATGCTGCCATGTCGCGTTGTCTCTGTTCATAAAATTGCCAAATGGTGTTCAAATTCAACGATTTTGGTATTTTTGGAACAACACCGAAATTTGAGCACATTTGTTACTCAAATGGTTTAAGAGTTTTACCCGACGAAAGGTTGGGATCATTACATGTGTGGAAGCGCTCATTTTTCAACTTTGCACCACAGTGAACCGCATCAAAAACGTCGCTTTGATCAGGAGAAATTTAACTTTCTGTGGGCATCGCTCCGCGGTCCGCCATTCATTCGCATGTTTTTCGCAGCGCACTCCGCCTTCAAACGCCGCAACACCGCAATGCACTTTTTGTGCCACGAAAATCCCGGAGTTCGTTCACTTGTTCTTTTACACACCGTGATACATCTAAAAAATGCAACAAATTCGCCAAAATAAAAAAAAAGAAATCAAGAAACAAGCTTAAAGTTTCCTGCAATAAATCCAAATTAAAGCACCAAAATAATCCCAGAATGTGACAAGACGGGAAAATTTACATCATTTTGGAGGTTTGGGGTGCCCTCCTGCGGCCTTAACATCCACTAAACTTTAACACTGGCATAGACGGACGATGTTTCAAACTGAACTTAACTTTTAAGTTGAGGTTTAGTGCAGGAAAAGTTAAGTGCGGCAATTTGATAGCAGCCAGTGAACTTAACCTCCACTAAGTTAGGTTTAAGTTACCGGTGATCACTAAGTGAGCCAATTTGATAAGGTCCCAGATATGGAAGCATGTGAGTAACACCCACCACCATAATAAATCAAGTTGGTGATGCTCAGATATCTTAAAAACAGACTCAGTTAGGCTACTAAATCAATCTACCATGTTTACCATGAAATTCACTTCACAAGCAAACAAGGGATGGCAAATAAACCCGAATCGATAAAAATAACACATTGAACTGACCAATGAAAAATAACGAAGAGGAAAAATACCTGGTTCATGGAGATGTTGTTTCAGGAGAAAACTAACATGCTTAGTGTCGAATATATCAGGGAAGAGCTTCGATATGGAGGACTTGAAGTCAAAATAAGATTCTGAGAAAGAAATAAAGTAAAATTTAGCAAAAAACAAAAGAGAACAATAAACACCACATAATCCCAGAATTGTATGTACTTGTCCCAGCACTGCAGTTCAACAGCAAATAAGACTTTTCATGGGAACTGAGAATGAGATAAAAAAAAATAAGATATACGACCTCATTTTAATAATAGTTAATGTGAAATTGAATTCTACCAATTAATCTTTCTCCAATTGCCATTCATATAAACACACTCGTTCGGAAAATTTCAGGGACAACCTATTTTACGAATATAACAATGGCTTTGCAATTGTGGTGCATATGGTGAGGAGATCTACGGATTTACTCGGAATAAGGATTTTCACCAACGGCTTCTTCTCAACTCCAAATCGTAGCAAACG
>JASGXE010003952.1:0-31153 GCA_030068105.1 Sinentomon sp. SZTP_YWyxl
TGCATCAGTATTTTTGTCACCACACCGGAAGCAGTGCTCCACGAGGAACACACGCTGCTCGGTAGTCAAAACCATTCTAATCTACCAAAAAATTAAAACAAGAGAGAGTAAACGCTGCGCCGCTTTGAACACATCAGTGCACAGAAACTTTATGGACACCCCGTATTTTGGCTGTACGCGGGTTTGCGCGGGTGGCGCGGGTCCATTTTGGTTGTGAGCGGCTGTGCGCGAGTGTGTATGTTTTATCAATAAACCTGTTGAACAATGCTTCGCCGAACCGTCCTCCTGCCAAAAACGGAGTGGCCAGTTTGCAATGAAGGGAAAGCACGGGTGGGAAAAATGCAATTTCAAAAGGAAAGAAAAAAGGAGGAGGTATGCAGGAGTTAAAGAGGAAACAGGGTGCATTTTTGTATCGGTCAGAAATGCCAGGTACTGCTTCGGTTTCAGAAGAAATGGCCTCTAAGTTCATCAGAGTCAAGATCCAAAATATTCGCTGTCTCATTTGAACTAAGTCGGGCATCTTACAATTTGAAAGAGCCCTGTAACTCCAGCATGTCCCGGAAATATGCTACCAATAGGTCAAATAGTTTTTACGAATGCTTCATAACATGTAAATTCTGTGTAATGATTATTATATGTTTACCTAATTGCATAGGGATAGCATTGTTCTAAAATGCCAGATTAAGCAAAAACAATTTACATAATAGGCATTACTCACTGCGATATAGCATCATAGTGAGCATGTGTACAGCAACATCCTTGGTGCCAAAAGTTGGCATATAGATATTTTTTATTTCATTTCATTTTTATAATTAGTTCGCAGAAAAAGAGATGAACAATTTCGCCGTCAGGCTCGTTAGATAATGCAGGATGCATGTTTCCGACTTCAATAATTTTTAAGTGCACTAACTTTGCAGAGGTATTATCAAGAAGACGAATGCGGGTCCAATTAAGTAAACCGGTCCAACCAGTGACCAAATGAGGGCAGTGGACACAATTACTTGTAAAGGTCCCAGAAATAAACCGCTGATGAAATGCGTAGCGTAATCAAAGCGAGCTAGATCATTCGACAACATGTTGACTTGGTTTCCTGCAGTCGCTGATTCAGGACTGTTGATGCTTAGTCGTAAAACCTGCACGAAGTACGTAAAAAGTAACAACTGCAGAAAGCACTCATGAAATAAGATCTGCAGAAATATTCATGAAATAATAACTGCAGAATTACGGATGAATTGAAAACTGGAGATGTTCGCATGAAACAAAAAACTACTAAGGTACGCATGAAACAAGAATACGCATCAGCACGGAAGAAATAATAAGAACTGCAGATATAAGCATGAAAAAAGAATTGTAGAAGTGCACATGAAATAAGAACGGCAGAAATACGCATCATGAGCACTGCAGAAGTTCGCATGGAATAAGAAGTGAAGAAGAATAAGTTGGTGGGTAAGTTAATAAAACTAACTTACCCACCAACTCACTAAATGACTGACATAAATAGTTGGACTCTTCCAGACGAGCTGCAGGTTTAGAATTTGGTATCAGGACCATTTTTTGTCACCGAAAACAGGAAAATGATGAAAACGTGAAGTTGTTTTCGACAGCCGAAGGGGTGATTTTGGGGGTTTACTAAATTATCCCACTTTGACATCTGAGCACCAATGAACTTGGGAATTAAAAGTTGTGCTCAACGATGAATATTGAGAAGGCAAAAGACTGTTGAAGTAGTACAGTCACAGGGACAGAGGTGGAAGTGAGTATAGTTTTTAACGTAGTAGTGTCATATGACTCTTTCGGCCGTATTCCCCATTACAACTCATCCGCATAGTTCAACTCAATAACCAATTCAATGGATAGGTCTGTGCTGCGAAATTTGCATTCCCTTTCCATTGTAGCATTGAAACATATATCCGTCTGTTGAATTGGCTATTGAGTTGGACCTGCGAGGGTGAGTTGCAATGCGACACACGGCCGTTTGTTTACAAGCGTTGCTCGTTGTTTTGTGTGCGCGGTCATAATTCACCGTGAGATGGGGGAACTCAGTTGGTACCGCGTGAATTCCTGGCGGTGGGAAAAATAGTGTGCATTCCAAACGAATACGATACTCTTCGAGACATCATGACCCTTCGAGACATCATAAGCATACGCCAGAATCGAGACGCACTAACCTTTCGAAACATCATACCTTTCGAAACATCAATGCAGAACAGGCCACTCTTATCCTCATCCCCAGTTGTTGACGATAAAATCTATGCCAATAGCTGCAAAGTGTGATCAGGATAGAAACTGTTATCAACGCGCAGGCTGTCGCAGTTGTTCCTCTCCACCAGCTCCTCGGCTCTTCCCTCTTTTCCAAGGATGCTATGAGGTAGCCGAGAAATATTCCCTGGAGATTTCTGGAAGACGTCGCAACAAAACTTATGGAAAAAAGTGTGAAAAAACGGCTGCTCAAACGTCCCAGAATTGTCATCAGCTCTTTGCAAAAAGGTGTTACACATATAGTTCGTATGGGAAATATGAGGTGACGGTTATCCTCTGTGAGAAAAAGTGCTGCACGAAAGGAGGCCCTGGTACTTCCAACTAGAGTTGAGATTTCTCTATGTAAAACCCTTAATCTTAGTTAAGCAATGTTTAAATGAAATGATTAAATCGGGTGAAGGGTTTAACTCAATGTAATGTTGCGACTCTATAGTTGAATGAACACGCCATTAATAATCGTCTAGATTGGACCTTGTAGAGCATTGTAGGTCTATTTTTTTTTCAATAGGTCTATGTTATAACAATACAGGGTGTCCCGCGTAAATCAACCATCGAAATTTCAGAATAGATTTCTGAGGACCAGAAACAAATCGAACTTAATCAGCGGAAAAAAGTGGTCGACCCTCCATGATGACACCCAGAGTCCTCCAAAAACGAAATAGCGGCCAAAAATCTGGTGAAAAACGTCTCTTTTTCATGCTTACCATGGTAACCTAACCATGGTAACCTAGTGGTTGCCATGCCAACCGTCAGGATCCTACGAAAAAAGACGTTTTTCACAAGTTTTTGGGTCGCTGAAATGAGGGGTCAGAACACATTTTTTTCATTTAACATTTTTTGTTCAGCTCACTCTTGCAATAAACCAAGACCACCGCAATTTTGGGTTTTTGGATTTTGGCACTGCGTGGAAGTGGTGAATTGGAGCGTATTTTGTAACTGAACATGTTTGTTTCGCTTGTTCCGTTGAACGTGAAAAAAAGGTATAAGGCGCTTGGTCGGACTTTTCCCCAAAATTGATGACTCATCACTCCTGTGTCAGCCAACCTAGAGTCCGCATTTAGCTCCATAGTTTATTGGTTTAGCATCTTAGTTTGTTTGTCTTTCATCAGGGAACAGTACCCTCTCTGCTTGGTCTACCCACATACATGCACACAATTTCGCAAGCATTTTGGCATCATTTTCTTGACCTGTCAGGCTATTGCCGGGTAGTCACCGCTGCGTTTACTCCCGTCCGTGCGTCAGAGGCCCCCGCGCATCCGGCGCCGCCCGCAGGAGCGAATCCGCCGCTGTCCCCTGCCGAGCCGCGCGCTGCAACACCGCAACACTCTCCGGCGGCCTCATTCACCCGTCATGTAGAGGCTCCACTCGTTCCAGAACTCTGTCGCTGGCAGAGTCCTTCCCAACCAAGAGGACCTGTGACAGATGATTGGGACAAAAAAGAAAGTAATTTTGCAAGAGGGAAATAAATGGGGCCAAATTGATTATAGGTCCTCAACTGCTTAAGCAGCCGAGGATAAAAAGTCAAGAAGATTCCTGGAATGGAATCTTCAAGGCGGGAGTCGGCATTCGGAGACCACCTTTCTCGGTCGATCTCCGGACACCGACTGCCAAAGATCCGGCTCGGCACTGAAGTTTTATCGAAACGGACTCTGGGTTTAGTGTTTGGGGTGTACCGAGCCACCCACCCACTTTGAGAGATGCACAAGATCCGTCCTTTCGCCAGTGAGCAACAGGTACTGGCGATACTCGGCACTGAAGCTTTATCAAAATGGACTGTGGGTGAAGTGGTTGGGGTACAACGAACCACCCGCCCACTTAGAGAGGTCTCCTTGCGTCAGTGGGCAGCAGGTAACAGTACTGGAGATAATTGGCGGTGAAAGTAGACCTGTAAAGTGCTGCCCAACCAAGCAATGGTCGCATAAGGATATCCCGTTAGTCTTTGCGTGTGATTCGAATCGACATCACCTGGAGTGGAGCCAGTTCCAAAGGGCTCTCCAGTTCTCGCAGTGGAGTTTTTGTGTTCTGAAGTGTGGCGTTTTCGCGAAAAAAGTGTTGCAAGCAAATTGTGCAGTGATTCTTAGGTGAACTGGGCATTTGGCGAAGTGGCTCTCAGTGAAATTGCGATCAGCGAGTTGCACATGGTGAATTGAGGCTTCCGTGACGAGACCCTGTTACCAAAGGTGGGCTGCATTCCATATTTGACATGGAGTATACGAGTTCAGACATGTGAATCGAAGTGAACGAGACGCATTTCGCGTAGTTAGTATTGCCAAATTATTTCTTGGGCAATTTTGTCTGTTTGGTCGGATTGTAAGCCGTTAGATACCCGCTGCGTGTTTTTCACTATGTTAAGGGATAAAAAGTAAAAAGGGATAAAAGGAAAATGTCCGAAATTTTGAAAGGACTCCTCGTGAGAGTTCCTCATAATATTGTCTTTTTTGCCTGCAGCGAAAACCGCAGTTACCTGATCATTTCGATTCAGCGCTACATGGTGATTTGAGAATTGACAAGGTAAAACAGCAGATTCCTACAATTTTATGCCGGAATAGTGCCTGTAGGCATTCTCAATTGCGCATGCGATACAAATGAGTTCCACTCCTCTGAAGTTTTGCAACCACAAATCAAAGGGATAACCTGTTTTCAGACATGCAGATAGGGGCCTATCCGTTTCTCAGAAAACTAAATTTCTGATCATTTGGGTCTCTGGATTTCCTTCTTGCGGGGGATCACGCAATTTTTCGCAGTCCAAAAAGGCACTCGTTTTCCGACGTGGCTTGACACCACACCCTCGCAGGTAACTTAATCTGTCATTCTGTGCTGTTTCATACAGCATGCGTCAAAATTCATCCAATCCCTCACAAGAAATCTTCGCCAAAATGTCTCTTCCTGTTGTGGACATTGTCCGAAAAGACCATGTCCGAATTCACACGTGTCCGCTTGTTTTTTATGGTACTTCCAAATAATATACAGATGAGACCGAGATTGTTTGTGAAATGCAAAATAAATTCGTTATATTTTTATGCATTTTGCATTTGAAGGGATTCGATCTGTACGTATTCGCGGTTGAATGGATAAATTTTTAACGCGAAGTGGAGCACTTTATTCCGATTTCGAGATATGGTAAAATCAAGGGGCATTGAATGTAACTGCGCTGTTGGCACCTCATTGACACACAAAATATTGATCTAGACACCATTTCGCATTGCTTGCGAATCTTTTGGTGGGGAATTGACAAAGGGTATCATGCGTGTGCAGCGGTTACTTGTGGAACCGAGGGCAATTCCGAGGGCAACCACTGGCTTTCTACGAGTCCTGTATATACTCCACAAATGACCTCCGAACGCGGGATTTCGAAGATTTCTGATGTTTTCATCGAATCAGACGAGATGCTCTGATGACTGCGTGTGTCGCACAGGGGTGAGGATCTATGAAAAATCCAAGACTTTCTACTGGACATCAGGTTCGTAAAATTCGCTGCATGCGAACGCATAGACCCAGCCTTTCCTGTGGGTCTTTTGACTTGAGGGATCATGAAGCGAGCGGGATGACCGGCAGCCAAGGACTCAAAGGTGTTGCAGTTGTATTTCAGGGATCAGGACAGTGCCAGGCTTTCCGGGTATACGTGTAGTGTAGATTTCGGGGGTCCACATTGGAAATTCGATATCTGATTTCTATGAGTTTGTTGGAATCGAACAGCAATGATTTCCCAAAGAAAATCAAGTTTGTTTTCGTCCCGCTCGCCCGAAGGGTGCTAGTCGAAATGGTGGATTTATGAATTCGTAGCTCTTGAATATTTCCCGAACACCTGGTCCCTTTAAAGGTGAAATTATTTGAGAAATCGACCCGGGATACCTGTGATAATTGAAGCTAAAAGCGCAAGTGCCTGAGTATACTGCGAGACAAAAGTACCGTTACTGGTGACACCATTGCATGTCAACAAGGACAATGAGGCCAATGAGGCAAAAAGGACAAAGTGCGAAGTCAATTCGACAGAAGGGATATAGAGCTCCAGGTCGTTGAGATGTACAACACAAGCTCCACACAAAAGGTACCTGCGAGGTAAACAGACGAGCTTTTGACCGCCGCCGACATGTCGGTCAAAGGTAAAAGCATTGAATGCGCATTCACCGACAGAATTAGGCCTGTAATTCAACCCTGAAGTCTTCCATGCAATGCATTCACGTCAAAGAAAAAGATTTATCTCGGATAAAATGCAAAAGAAATCATGAGCTGTGTGTGAAATCAGAAAATCGGAGAGATGTATTCAGCATCACCTGAACTGTGAAAAACTGGAAACTGTTGGGACCAGAAAACCACAGCGCTTCAAGCCTTGAAAGTCTGATTCGAGCCAACGGAAAGTAACTCCCGAATATATCGCCTGCAATCAAAACGACCAAATTCAATTCCATTCAATTCAATTTGGTCCATTGGTTTTCAACAGTGAAAAGACGCTCCTGAGTGCAGATTGCGAGAAAACAGCAGTTGGGGTGCCTGAGCAGACCAAAACGAAAGCATTTTCGCAGCTGAAAGTCTACCAAAACTGAACGACGCGTCGGTTATTTCAATCTGCTTTCCTCTTTCTACATTATAGCATTTCAGGCAAAGCTCCCACTCGTCCTCATCGCATTGAAATTGCTATGAACGGGTTACCCATCTGGAGGAAATCTCTTCAGCCCTTTGGATTGTGATTATGCCTTGATCCAAGATTATGCCTTTGTCATACCAGGCGCAATTCGCTCCGCTGAGTCTGTTTTCAAATTGCGGTGCACCCCTAGATCCGCACCTGAGAGTCTCTAAAGCCCAACGCACCCGGGTCAAAACAACACTACAACCACGGGGCAATTTGATGATTGCGGGGAAAACATGATAAATTTACCCATAGACGAACCCACACGCACAACCAAGTTGGATGGTTGCGTGGGCTTTCAGCATCGGGGACATTCGCCTTTATGGAGTGTTGATTGGAAATTGTCGATTTCAGAGTCGAAAAAGGCTGAAAAATTATTGGAAAAGATTTACTTTCCGCATTTTGGCCGTGTGTTCCAGTCAAAAGAGCGCACTTTTTTGCTCGACATGGAAAAACGCAGAAGCGAGTTTCTCTGAGTCTGAAAGTCGTCGGTGATTCATGGGAGCACACAAGGTACTTTGGCAGCCCAGCTGCCACCTGCTATCCGCAATTTAGCTTCCTGCCCGACATGACTTTTCACATATCCATATCCCGCGAAGTGGACGGCCCAAAAATCGGCAGGATTTGGGTCACCGCAATTTCGTTTTTCTGCATGTAAAAAATTGAAAATGGGTTGCCGCCAGACTGGCGCCAGTCGAGTTGAATTCGAAAACTTTCTTTTCTGTGTTCAGGAGCAACACTGCTTGATTCGTCTCAGTACGTTTGTGTGATGTCCTAGCGATCAGACCGTTGTTGGTGTTCGTACCGACTTTTAGTGCTAAAGGTGTGATTTTCTGAATTTGTTTGTCATCCATCAACATCAGGGTAAGTCCCCATATAAGGTTCAAGCCTTTGAATCTCGTTGAATCCAGCGAATAAACGTGTTAGGACACGTAGACCCAAAGGGGAAAATTCGATTTCGATAGGCATATAGACCAAGTTCCGAATTTGAATTTAACTGCTCTTCGGAGACTGTTTCCAATGTTGCTGACAAAAGCAATCTGTGCTCTTAGTCTTGACGCCTAGGAATCCAGACCACCTCAATTTCGTCTATGACCCACCTCAATTTTGCGATGTCACACTGACTGGTGAGTGTTCCACATGGCACATGCATATTCAAGCACGGGTGGCACGATCGATTCATATGATTTTAATTTGACTTGTTGGGAGGAAGAGCACAAGTTCCTATTTTGTTTGCAGGAGTTTTCTGGTCTTGTCACAAGAAAAATTGATCCCAGGGTTGGAGTTTTGAAAGTTCTCAAAAAGGCCTGTGTAAATCTGCATGCCGCATGCAGGCCCGGTTGAGATCCGGCTGCAAGAGTTGGTAATCCTCGGGTGAATTGTTTGGATAGAAAATCAAAAGGGCATCGACAAACATTCGGATGCTGGAAATGAAACCGTGCGAAATATGATTGATATAGATAAAAATAGCAAAGGGCTCATAACACTGCCCTGAAGAATTGAAACTGCCAAGGAACTCGACAACAATGTTTGAATAAAGACGAGAAAATCCAAGTTTTTTTATTTTATCTAACAACTGGTCGTGGGGAACAAAATCAAAGGCTTTCTTCATTACAATAAAATATGCTTCACATTTAGTCTGCTGGCTAAGGTGGAAAAGCTATATGGTTGCTAACCAATCAGATAAAAATATCGAATTAAAGTTATTCAGATTTTTTCCAGAAAAAGATTAAGCTCTCAAGAATTGACGAAAATTCTTCAAAACACGAAATGATGAAGTTGAATATGAAAATGAAACTGTCAATGTATCAGCGCCAGTTTTTAGTGATCCATGTTTGCGCCCCAAAATAATTGTTCGTGTCACTTTACTCAGTTATGGAGCGAAAGATCACTCTTGGATTTACAGGTGCGGGTAATGTGGGAGCAACAGATTTGATCCGTTCGAAGCGGATTTAGGAATTATTTGTTTTCGAATTTGCAATTTAGTTTGCCATGCAAATGCAAACATTTGAATCATATCACACACAATTCAAGGATTACAATAAAACAAATGAATGAGACAACGGAACGACTGATGACAAATAAGAAAGAAAATCTTTATTGAGAAAATGATCAATTTCATGAGTCAGCTTGGAGAGAGTTTGAAAAGTGAAATTAAACCCAAGAAGAAGGGGAATTTCTAATTAAATGAGAGTCCTGGACGAGAGAATTCCACTCCCGAGGGTTTTAGAAAAAAAAGTAAGAATGAAAGTGCGTATTTATAGCTTTATAGTGGGAACCAAACATTTGTTGATGTGAGAGCGACTACGATTGAATTGACTCTCTCGAAGTTCACCTGGAAGAGAGACAAGCAAACAGTCCTTTAAAGTTTTTTTGTTTCGAAGTGTTAAGACGTCTATGATCTTTTCGAAACAGAGTTGAGGGCTCAAGCTCACTAAGGATAACCGTTACACTAGATGTGAAGCAGCAGTCATTCATGATAAACCGTGCCGCACTTCTCTGCACCTTTTCAAGAGCGTCAATGTGACTCACAAAAAGGATCCCTGGCACAGCACGCATATTTCAGAATGGGTAGATTGGCATTTAATCTTCGAAAAGGCGTTCACACACTTTTGGTGAAAATGTCCAAGCACGATATTGAAGCAAAACAAAGAGAATTGCAGACCGACGTCGAGAATATTCCTCCAGAAGTCCGAAATAATTTTCAACTGAAAAGTTTTGCAAAAAAAGAAAATACCAAATAGGTCACTCCCCCCAAAGTCCAAACTCCGGGAACATATTGTCATGATATAGAGCACTGTCGGCAGACAAGTGACATTTCTTTGGGTGGAAATTTAAAAAAAAAGTACGTTAAACGTTGTGGGAGGGACTAGTTCATATTGCTCAGGCCTTTGGCGCATCGATTGGAATAACATTTATGTTGCTGGAAATGTCATTGATATGTAGTTTTAAAAAAAAATCCTGCTTTTATTTTAGACAATCAAGTGGTACGCCGCATGAAAGGGTAGCGTGAGCGAGATGGCAAACTTATAAGCTGTTCTCACCGTGCAATATATGATGCTATTTTCCGACTCTGACCCAAAGCCTTCCAGCAGGTGTCTCCACAGCTTTGGAGGCAGTATTGTTTTTCTGCTTTTTGCATCATTTCTTGGATCATTCTTGATCCGGCAAAATATCTGACAAAGCAATTCCAAAAAAGTGTCACATCACATTCATGCTTTTCAGGGCTCCATATTTTCATGAAAGGATTTGAGTATCAGCTTTCCTTGCTTCATTGTTGCTTACTTCTACTGACCCAGCCACGAATTTGTGTGCTGCGTGCAAAATTTGACCAGGTGAAAGGCTTTTTTGTGATTAAACGAATAATCCCGCTCTATATAACCGGTCACGCGTGCACTGTGGTGCAAAAAAAATCGCCAGGTGAAGTGATACGCTTACCATGGGTGCAGAGAAGCGGACAAAAAATTATATAGGCTAGAATTGGAAATTTTAATCTGAGTAATGTCTTTACTTTAGAATGTTAAACCACAGAAATGACAAAAATCGGGTGTGCCATTATATCGTGCATTTGAAATACATACCCATATGAATTACACGTAAAATTTCAAAACGCATGAAATGATTTGGGTCGCAAAAACTTCCTGTTACAACATTTGTTTTTCCGATGTTCTTCTTTCCCCTCTCTGCTGTCGCTGTTTGAGAATGTAAGGATTAACGATCGTCCGTGCTCGCTGCACCGACAGCGAATTTTTCAATTCCAAACAAAGTCGCCAGAATTTCGACCAATCAAGTGCACAGGGTGCACTTCAATCTCTTGCCCACTTTTCTTGAATTCTCAGACAAGAAATTGTGTGTTTGAAGCATTTTGTTTGAATTAGTAGCAATTCTTTGAATGGTCGCATTCGCATGAATATCGTGGATTTCAGAGGGATCCCATACTCCGCCGGCATATTCAAGGACTGTCAAAGAAGATAAAGGAAAGCAACATGAGACATGATGTATCTGGACCAAATTTACAATCATACGTCTCCAGTGTTTGGAGCCTTTTCAAAATTACCTCCAGCGTTCTCAGTACATGTGAATATGTTCATTGCTTCTGGTCCAAATGGTTAAGAGAAGTACTACCATGTGCCGAAATTGATAGAAGGCAAGCTTTATTAATGAAAAACAAATAAACGAACCCCAACGATCGGCTCTCGGCTCACACATGCATAGGCAACATTTGTACTAACCGTATAGAAATGCGAGTGGAAATGCTTTAAATGGTGTGCGCAAATTGGCTGCTCAATAAACATGACAATCGTCGAAATGCTCTATTTTAACTCCAAGATTGGTTGGGTAAGTAGGGATCGAGTGTATCGCATTTGAAAAATGCGGTTTCTTGAGTTTTCTTTGGACAAAAGTTCTTTCTCATCAATTTATTTCTATCGTTTCCTTGGCCAAAACTCGAGCATGTTCCCAGAGAAAACTCTTTCAAAGATCAAGGTGTGTTTTAGCAAGAGTATCTTGAGTGGGATGAACATAGCAGTTATTCTGTGGTCGATGCTAAAACCTATTTTAGGTTGCTAAATCTCTTTATAAGTTTGCCCCAACGCAACATGCCTTTGCCTTCAAAGAACGTAAAAATTAAAGCTAATTTACCGCTTGTAAGCTCAATCTAAACTATGCGAGCATTATTCGGGGTCCATATCATCTCTGTCACATTGTTCACTTTAAAAAATTCAGATAAGAGCAGTCCATTTCATTTCTGGAAATTTCTCGTTTTTTCTCGTATCGAAAATATCTAGGTCTTCCACCTTTATTCTCTTATTCAGCCTGGAATGACTGGCGCTTAAAATCTTTAACAAATATCATTACCGCCAATTCACGAATCAAAATTCATCCTGTGCTAACGTCGAGATGTAATCACTGCTTCTTTGGCACAATTTCCTACATCAACTAGTTCCCCAGATTTAGTTATTGCTTCGCATTTTAATTTCTTTCTGCTTGTTATCATTCTGCAAAAATACTATGAAATTGCAATGAGATACTTGATTTTGTTCCTCACGTGCCACACAATTTGCGGATGTTGCAATAAAAAATGAATGTCAAAGATGCTGAAAAGGGAAATTTTCAAAATGGCTCGTGATCAAACATGCCTGCAATCTGTTTCGATGCACAACCCTATCCTAAAAGGTGAAAATAGCGAACGCTAACCCTGTGTCTGTGTTCAGCGACACGTTCATATTGTATTCAGTATTGAAATTCTGAAAAATCACCCTCCAATTTCTATGTAGCAAATTTCTTGCGACGCCGAAATATGGTTTTTGCTCCAGATACACATTGAGCACTAAAATTAATCACACAATCACTGTAAAACGTATTTTAACTGCGTCCAACCAAATTTGTTTAATGAACGAGGGAATGCGTCATTCATATTCTCCTCCACGTTCCTGTTTTTAGGCTCCTCGGGAGGCATCCGAATTGTGGTAAGGCAAAAGAAAATTCTGACGGCTCGTGTAGAAAATATTCCCGAATAAATACATTTTGTTTGTTCCACAAAAAGACATGCAATAAAAAACTGCAAAGTTTTATTGCGAAATCACTCTTCGGGTATTTTTAGTGGTGCATGATATTGTTGCGCGGAATGAATGGGGGTTTTGGCAGTGAGATCGGTTTTGGGATTTTTTTTGTGAACACTCTTTCACCCGAACTTGCGAAAGAATTGCTGTGGATCGTGCAAACCCTCCCATCAATATTCAATGTGAAACCCAAGAATGGCTTACTAAGAAAATCAACCTTTTAACCAGAAACCCACAATTTTATTTCCAAGAGTTTTCATAATCTTGAAAATCATAAAGGCACACCCCTCCTAGCCGCACTACGCACTAAGGTGGCCGCATGCCTCGATAATATAAATGCCCCCCCCCTCAGTCAAGTCTGCAAGAGGAAAACATTTAAAAATAAGAGTAACTGAGTAACAATAACCAGATGAAATAATTTTTTTATATTTTCAGAATCTCCGAAGATCTGCATTCGGGTTCCCACCAATTGTCCGGAATTATAGAACACCTGTTGACACGACACTGCATTCGGCGAAGAACTGTTTCAGAACAGTCATTGTTTGTTTCGGTATCTCAGGTGGTATCATCTACGGTGCTAAATACCCTGCGGAATAATTTGGGCGTATCAATATTGCGTTGTAATAAGGCTACCCTCGGGGTATATAATCAGGTGTCAGTCGTCTGCGCGAATCAGTCGAAGTCGAGAGCTCGAAGAGAAAGGACAAGTGCGTCCGCGCTACTCGTGTGATCATAGTGAAAGTGTTTTTATTGTAGTTCAATATTGCAAAGCGAATATTGTTGGTGAAAAAGACTAGAAATGGCAGTGTCAGATGTGTATGACCAGATAAGGAACTGCTATTCCTTAAATGAAATTTATGGAATCTGCAAAAACTTAGGGGGTGTTGACACTATTCCACGCGGTGTCCTCTATGCTATTTACAATAGAACAACAGATATGGCAGCAAGAGGTGACCCGTCTTTAGCGTTTGGAATTGGTTTCGATCCAGCTACCCCAGCTGAATATAGGGCTATTGCTGCGCAGTTGAGAAGCAGAATTGCGAAACTCCCAAAAATTCCTGAGCAGTGCAAGTCAAAAGAAGACATTGACGCGTACCTCTCAGGATGGAGAGCTTAGATGAAGCTATTTATGGTTATGCACTGGGACCCGAAAACTCACAATTCCGCAAAGGCGCGGCGATCGCATGAACACAAAGTCGGAAGTTTCCGACAACAGAATCAAATGGAGTTTCAAATATCTTCGCTGGAAAATAGCGATATCTCTGCGGCAAATGGAATAAAACTTCGCGATCTCATGATAAAAATGTACGCTG
Source organism: Sinentomon sp. SZTP_YWyxl (assembly GCA_030068105.1). Lineage (NCBI taxonomy): Eukaryota > Metazoa > Arthropoda > Protura > Sinentomata > Sinentomidae > Sinentomon > Sinentomon sp. SZTP_YWyxl. The sequence goes on from JASGXE010003952.1 coordinate 13,761, forward strand.
AACATCGTCCTGTCTTCAGAATTGATAATTTCGCAATGGTTTTCCTTCCACTCTCAGGTGGAAGTCAGTTCCTACCAACTTTTGCCAGAATCTCGAACTTGGGGTGACGTTTTCGAGGTGGTCTTCTGAGCGAAGGATCTGGGCGCATCCCAGACGTGAGTACCTATAGAGGTCGGAGCCCGTAACTGGGGTCTGGGGGTAGCGCCCCACGTGGTTCCATGGGGCGGAGTAAATGCCGGGGATCTGGGGGTCGGAGACCCCAGAAGCTGACGAAATTTCAGGGTTCATTTTGGGGGCGAAATTGGTGTCGCAGAGGTTTTGTTGGAGGGTGTACGAAACTTCATGCAAGGTGTAGACCCCCTGGGGGTCGCCCACAAGGGGGTCTCCCCCGAGGGGGTCTGGAAAACTTTTCGTTGAAGAAAACCTTGTCAGAAAATGTGAAACGACAGCGGGCTTTGGATAAAAAAAATCATGGGCCTCTCAACGTCATGGACAATGTCATGGGAAATTCTGTGCACCAAGGTCTGAGAACAAGCGAATCGACGTGGGCATCCCTGCATGCCTCGTTTCTGCGAGGCAATCCACATCATCGTTAAATGTGAACGCAAAAAACAGAACGAAGTGTGGGACTCCATGGCGCAGTGGCTATCGCACTGGATTAGGATGCAAGAGGTTCTGGGTTCAAGTGTTCAAGACCAGATCGGGGTCAATTTTTTTTTTCAATTTTCGGCCAACAACACCAAAGGGCAACAACAATGGGTGTCTTTTCGCCAACACTGCATGCATGCAGGCTGTGAATTTTCAGGCCATGGTGGGGCACCGATTTGGCTCCATCACAGGGACATCATTTCAGGTTTCTGCAGGGAGCATGGCCTCAGTGAAGAATCTGGGCGCAACCCAGACTGGTTTACAGAGCCCTTGGTGTGGGTCTGAGTGCAGACCCCCTCAAAGTTGTAGAAATTGGGAAAATTTAGGGTTCGTTTTGGGCTGTATTCCAGAAACGAAATGTCACACCTGGGAGAGCCAATCGCACATGCCAGGTTGGAGCGAGAATTTTTAAACGTACGGCCGAATGTTTTTTTTTCCTCGAGCCGGAAAACGGACCCACTTTCAGCACGGGTCCCTTGCCCATGGTCCAGTTGGCCCAATGGACGAAACGCCTCAGAGGGATAAACGCCCATGAACTGGACTGTGAATAAAAGTGATACGATCATTTGGTGGCATATGTGACAACGGCCCCTTCTAGATTAAAAAAAGGGTAAAGTCATTTATACGGGGGGGACACAATTGCACGGCAACAGGGAACCATTTTAAAGAAAACAGCAGTACCCTTAGCCGTGCAATAGTGTCCCCCCTTTGGTACGGCACAGGTGTGCTTATTTCTCGTGCATAGTCGGCTATAGATAGGTTATTTAGGCGCTTGGATTTACAGTTCGGAATACCTGCCGTCCGCCTCCGCCGCATACGATTTTTCGAGGTTCCTTTAAATATAAGCAAATGAGGCATGCGTCGGCAGGTATTCCGAACTGTAACCCTTTGGTTGGTTAAGTTTGGTTGGTTCGGTTGGGTCGTTGGGTTAGGTTAGGTCAGATTGCATTGGATTTGGTCGAGGTTGTTTTTCGCGTTGGTTCATTTGGTTGTTTTTAGTAAAGGCACACTGCACAGAGACCCTAACCTAACCTGTAACCAACCTAACCTGTCCTTACCTAACCTAACCTAACCTATTCTAACCAAACCCAACCTAACGACCGAACCGAACCAACCTTACCCATCCAAAGCGCCTAATTAACCTATCTCAACCGACTACCCACCCTCCAGAGAAATGAGGCACACCCTGTGCCGTGCCTTATGCTGGTGCCAAAGGGGGGACACTATTGCACGGCCAAGTGTACTGCTGTTTTCTTTAAAATGTTTCCCTGTTGCCGTGCAATTGTGTCCCCCCCGTATAAATGACTTAACCCAAAAAAAAAAAATTCGCCCTGTAGCAGTCCATCAGTCGCGGGCCCGTTTTGCATGTCCCGTGTTCGCTCTCTGGCGAAGAAAAGGTGTCCTCTTTGGAGGAACCCGCAACTAGCACCAAAATAGACACCAATTTTTTTTGTTTTCAGCTCTGAGGTTTCCCTCCTTCCCGCAAACCCTCTGCCAATGGGAGCTCAATCCTGTGCAACTCATTCGTTTCGCCAATCCATGACGCCGTACCGAAAGCTTGTGGTGAAGGTTTGCGCCTATGGAATGCCACAGCAACCGCCTGTGGTCAATGAAGCAACCTGCAAAAACAATGGACAACATGTCCGTCATGGAAAGGACGGGTCTGGAAGGAATCGGAAATTCTCAGAGCGGTTTGCTGCCAACAAAAAACTCCGTCTTCATTGCAAAGTTTGCAATTCCTCCAAAGAGGACACCTTTTCTTTTCCCGAGAGCGAACACGGTGACATGCAAACGGGCCCGCGACTGATGGACTGCTGCAGGGCGAATTTTTTTTTTTTTTGTTAAGTCATTTATACGGGGGGGACACAATTGCACGGCAACAGGGAACCATTTTAAAGAAAACAGCAGTACCTTGTCCGTGCAATAGTGTCCCCCCTTTGGCACCAGCATAAGGCACTGCACCAGGGTGTGCCTCATTTCTCTGGAGGGGGGTAGTCGGTTGAGATGGTTAATTAGGGCGCTTTGGATGGGTAAGTTGGTTCGGTTCGGTCGTTAGGTTGGGTTTGGTTAGAATAGGTTAGGTTAGGTTAGGTAAGGACAGGTTAGGTTTGGTTCCAGGTTAGGTTAGGGTTCTCTGTGCAGTGTGCCTTTACTAAAAACAACCAATGACCCATGCGAAAACAACCTCGACCCAATCCATGCACTGACCTAACCTAACCCAACGACCCACCGAACAACCAAACTTAACCAATCCAAGGGTTACAGTTCGGAATACCTGCCGACCGCCGCCTCCGCCGCACACGCCGCCTCCCGCCTCATTTGCTTATATTTAAGAGGCGGCGGGAACAGGAACCGAGGCGGCGGGTCGAAAAAATGAGGCGGTGGAGGCGGCGTGTGCGGCGGAGGCGGCGGTCGGCAGGTATTCCGAACTGTAACCATCCAAAGCGCCTAATTAACCTATCTTATAGCCGACTATGCACGAGAAATAAGGCACACCCTGTGCCGTATGCTGGCACCAAAGGGGGGACACTATTGCACGGCTAAGGGTACTGCTGTTTTCTTTAAAATGGTTCCCTGTTGCCGTGCAATTGTGTCCCCCCCGTATAAATGACTTTACCCTTTTTTTTAATCGAGAAGGGGCCGTTGTCACATATGCCACCAAATGATCGTATCACTTTTATTCACAGTCCAGTTCATGGGCGTTTATCCCTCTGAGGCGTTTCGTCCATTGGGCCAACTGGACCATGGGCAAGGGACCCGTGCTGAAAGTGGGTCCGTTTTCCGGCTCGAGGAAAAAAAACATTCGGCCGTACGTTTAAAAATTCTCGTTCCAACCTGGCATGTGCGATTGGCTCTCCCAGGTGTGACATTTCGTTTCTGGAATACAGCCCAAAACGAACCCTAAATTTTCCCATTTCTACAACTTTGAGGGGGTCTGCACTCAGACCCACACCAAGGGCTCTGTAACCAGTCTGGGTTGCGCCCAGATTCTTCACTGAGGCCATGCTCCCTGCAGAAACCTGAAATGATGTCCCTGTGATGGAGCCAAATCGGTGCCCCACCATGGCCTGAAAATTCACAGCCTGCATGCATGCAGTGTTGGCGAAAAGACACCCATTGTTGTTGCCCTTTGGTGTTGTTGGCCGAAAATTGAAAAAAAAATTGACCCCGATCTGGTCTTGAACACTTGAACCCAGAACCTCTTGCATCCTAATCCAGTGCGATAGCCACTGCGCCATGGAGTCCCACACTTCGTTCTGTTTTTTGCGTTCACGTGGATTGCCTCGCAGAAACGAGGCATGCAGGGATGCCCACGTCGATTCGCTTGTTCTCAGACCTTGGTGCACAGAATTTCCCATGACATTGTCCATGACGTTGAGAGGCCCATGATTTTTTTTATCCAAAGCCCGCTGTCGTTTCACATTTTCTGACAAGGTTTTCTTCAACGAAAAGTTTTCCAGACCCCCTCGGGGGAGACCCCCTTGTGGGCGACCCCCAGGGGGTCTACACCTTGCATGAAGTTTCGTACACCCTCCAACAAAACCTCTGCGACACCAATTTCGCCCCCAAAATGAACCCTGAAATTTCGTCAGCTTCTGGGGTCTCCGACCCCCAGATCCCCGGCATTTACTCCGCCCCTTGGAACCCCGCTGGGGCGCTACCCCCAGACCCCAGTTACTGGGGGCTCCGACCTCTATAGGTACTCACGTCTGGGATGCGCCCAGATCCTTCGCTCAGAGAAGACCACCTCGAAAACGTCACCCCCAAGTTCGAGATTCTGGCAAAAGTTGGTAGGAACTGACTTCCACCTGAGAGTGGAAGGCAAACCTTGGCGAAATTATCAATTCTGAAGACAGGACGATGTTCAGCGTACATTTTTATCATGAGATCGCGAAGTTTTATTCCATTTGCCGCAGAGATATCGCTATTTTCCAGCGAAGATATTTGAAACTCCATTTGATTCTGTTGTCGGAAACTTCCGACTTTGTGTATCATGCGATCGCCGCGCCTCTTGCGGAATTTGTGAGTTTTCGGGTCCCAGTGCATTAACCATATATATTCTTAATCTATGCTCTCCATCCTGAGAGGTACGCGTCAATGTCTTCTTTTGACTTGCACTGCTCAGGAATTTTTGGGAGTTTCGCAATTCTGCTTCTCAACTGCGCAGCAATAGCCCTATATTCAGCTGGGGTAGCTGGATCGAAACCAATTCCAAACGCTAAAGACGGGTCACCTCTTGCTGCCATATCTGTTGTTCTATTGTAAATAGCATAGAGGACACCGCGTGGAATAGTGTCAACACCCCCTAAGTTTTTGCAGATTCCATAAATTTCATTTAAGGAATAGCAGTTCCTTATCTGGTCATACACATCTGACACTGCCATTTCTAGTCTTTTTCACCAACAATATTCGCTTTGCAATATTGAACTACAATAAAAACACTTTCACTATGATCACACGAGTAGCGCGGACGCACTTGTCCTTTCTCTTCGAGCTCTCGACTTCGACTGATTCGCGCAGACGACTGACACCTGATTATATACCCCGAGGGTAGCCTTATTACAACGCAATATTGATACGCCCAAATTATTCCGCAGGTATTTAGCACCGTAGATGATACCACCTGAGATACCGAAACAAACAATAACTGTTCTGAAACAGTTCTTCGCCGAATGCAGTGTCGTGTCAACAGGTGTTCTATAATTCCGGACAATTTGTGGGAACCCGAATTCAGATCTTCGGAGATTCTGAAAATATAAAAAATTATTTCATCCGGTTATTGTTACTCAGCTACTTATTTTTAAATGTTTTCCTCTTGCAGCCTTGGCTGAGCGGTTATGCATTTTTTATCGAGGCATGCGGCTACCTTAGTGCCTAGTGCAGCTAGGAGGGGTGTGCCTTAATATTTTCAAGATTATGAAAACTCTTGGAAATAAAATTGTGGGTTTCTGGTTAAAAGGTTGATTTTCTTAGTAAGCCATTCTTGGGTTTCACATTGAATATTGATGGGAGGGTTTGCACGATCCACAGCAATTCTTTCGCAAGTTCGGGTGAAAGAGTGTTCACAAAAAAAAATCCCAAAACCGATCTCACTGCCAAAACCCCCATTCATTCCGCGCAACAATATCATGCACCACTAAAAATACCCGAAGAGTGATTTCGCAATAAAACTTTGCAGTTTTTTTTGCATGTTTCTTTTTGTGGAACAAACAAAATGTATTTATTCGGGAATTTTTTCTACACGAGACGTCAGAATTTTCTTTTTCCTTACCACAATTCGGCTGCCTCCCGAGGAGCCTAAAAACAGGAACGTGGAGGAAAATATGAATGACGCATTCCCTCGTTCATTAAACAAATTTGGTCGGACGCAACTAAAAAACGTTTTACTGTGATTGTGTGATTAATTTTAGTGCTCAATGTGTATCTGGAGCAAAAACCATATTTCGGCGTCGCAAGAAATTTGCTACATAGAAATTGGAGGGTGATTTTTCAGCAGTTCAATACTGAATGCAAGATGAACGTGTCGCTGAACACAGACACACTGGTTAGCGTTCGCTATTTTCACCTTTTAGGATAGCGTTGTGCACCGAAACAGATTGCATGCATGTTTGATCACGAGCCATTTTGAAAATTTCTCTTTTTCGCATCTTTGAAATTCATTTTTTATTGCAACATCCGTAAATTGTATGGCAGGTGAGGAACAAAATCAAGTATCTCATTACAATTTCATTGTCTTTTTCCAGAATGATAACAAAAGCTGAAAGAAATCAAAATAACAAAAGCAGAAAGAAATCAAAATGCGAAGCAAGTGGGAAATTGTGCCAAAGAAGCAGTGATTACATCTCGACGTTAGCACATGATAAAATTTTAATTCGTGAATTGGCAGTAATGATATTTGTTAAAGATTTTAAGCGCCAGTCATTCTAGGCTAAACAAGAGATCAAAGGTGAAAGGTCTAGATACTTTCGAGACGGGAAAAATCAGAAATTTCCAGAAATGAAATGGACTGCTCTTATCTGAACTTTTTTAAGTGAACAATGTGACAGAGAAGATAAGGATCCCGAATAATGCTCGCATAGATTTGATTGAGCTTACAATCGGTAAATTAGCTTTAATTTTTACGTTCTTTGAAGGCAAAGGCATGTTGCGTTGGGGCAAACTTATAAAAAGATTTGGCAACCTAAAAAAACGTTTTAGCATCGACCACGGAATAGCAGCTATGTTCATCCCGCTCAAGATACTCTTGCTAAACCACACCTTGATCGTTGAAAGAGCTTTCTCAGGGAACTTGCACGCAGGAAAAGATACAAATAAATTGATGAGAAAGAACTTTTGTCCTAAGAAAACTCAAGAAACCGCATTTTTCAAATGCGATACACTCGATCCCTATTTACCCAACCAATCTTGGATTTAAAATAGAGCATTTCGACGATTGTCGTGTTTGTTGAGCAGCCAATTTGCGCACACCATTTAAAACATTTCCACTCGCATTTCTATATGGTTAGTACAAATATTGCCTATGCATGTATGAGCCGAGAGCCGATCGTTGGGGTTCGTTTATTTGTTTTTCATTAATAAAGCTTGTCTGCTATCAATTTCGGCACCTGGTAGTAGGCCCTACTTCTCTTAATCATTTGGACCAGAAGCAATGAACATATTCACATGTAATGAGAACGCTGGAGGTAATTTTGAAAAGGCTCCAAACACTGGAAACGTATGATTGTAAATTTGGTCCAGATACATCATGTCTCATGTTGCTTTCCTTTGTCTTCTTTGGCAGTCCTTGAATATGCCGGCGGAGTATGGGATCCCTCTGAAATCAACGATATCCATGCGAATGAAGACATTCAGAGAATAACTACTAATTCAACCATATTGTCCTCAAAATTCAATTCCTTGTCTGAGAATTCAAGAAAAGTGGGCAAGAGATTGAAGTGCACCCTGTGCACTTGATTGGTCGAAATTCTGGCGACTTTGTTTGGAATTGAGAAATTCGCTGTCGGTGCAGCGAGCACGGACGATCGTTAGTCCTTACATTCTCAAACAGCGAGAGCATAGAGGGGAATACAGCTTCTCATATTATTGCTTGAGCAACCTTTTTTTCACGTAAAATCAGAACATCGGAAAAACAAATGTTGTGACAGGGAATTTTTGCGGCCCAACTCATTTCATGTATTTTGAAATTTAGAGCTACGTGTAATTCATATCGGTATTTCAAATGCAGGATATAATGGCACACCCGATTCTTATTATTTCGGCGGTTTAACATTCTAAAGTAAAGACATGACTCAGAAAATTCCAATTCTCGCCAATATAATTTTTGCCCGATTATCTGCACCCATGGCCAGCGTGTCATTTCCCTGGCGATATTTTTTTTTCACCACAGTGCACGCGTGACCGGTTATGCAGAGCGGGATTATTCGTTCCGGTAACCACAAAAAAGCCTTTCACCTGGTCAAATTTTGCACGCAGCAGACAAATTCGTGGCTGGGCCGGTAAAAGTAAGCAACAATGAAGCAAAGAAAGCTGATACTCAAATCCTTTCATGAAAATATGGAGCCCTGAAAAGCATGAATGTGATGTGACTCTTTTTGGAATTGCTTTGTCAGAGATTTTGCCAGATCAAGTGATCGAAGAAATGATATGCGTCACAAAAAGCAGAAAAACGAATATACTGCCTCCAAAGCTCTGCAGACACCTGTTGGAAGGGTGTGGGTCAGGGTCGGAAAATAGCACGTCGGAACGGTCGGAATATATTATAGTGTCGGAATACATTGCACTGTGAGAACAGCTTATAAGTTTGCCATCTCGCTCACGCTACCCTTTCATGCGGCGTACCCCTTGATTGTATAAAATAAAAGAGGATTTTTCTTGTAAAACTCTACACATCAATGACATTTCCAGCAACATAAAGCAGTTATTCCAATCGATGCGCCAAAGGCCTGAGCAATATGAACTATTCGTAAACCCCATCCCCAGAACGTTTAACGTACCTCCAAAAATGTTTTTCTAAATTTCCGCCCAAAGAAATGTCACTTGTCTGCCGACAGTGCTCTATATCATGACAACATATTCCCAGAGTTTGGACTTTGGGTGGGGGGTGACCTATTTTGTATTGTTTTATTTTTTGCAAAACTTTTCAGTTGAAAATTATTTCGGACTTCTGGAGGTATATTTTCGACGTTGGTCTGCAATTTTCCTTGTTTTGCTTCAATATCGTGCTTGGACATTTTCACCAAAAGTGTGGGAAGGCCTTTTCGAAGATTATAATGCCAATCTACCCATTTAATATGCGTGCTGTGCCAGGTATCCTTTTTTTGTGAGTCACATTGACGCTCTTGAAAAGGTGCAGAGAAGTGCGGCACGGTTTATCATGAATGACTACTGCTTCACATTTAGTGTAACGGTTATCCTTAGTGAGCTTGGGCCCTCAACTCTGTTTCGAAAAGCTCATAGACGTCTTTACACTTTGAAACAAAAAACTTTAAAGGGGTGCTTGCTTGTCTCTCTTCCAGGTGAACTTCGAGAGAGCCAATTCAATCGTAGTCGCTCTCACATCAACAATACGCACTTTCATTCTTACTGTTTTTCTAAAACCCTCGAGCTGGAATTTTCTCACCCAGGACTCTCATTTAATGGGAAATTCCCCTGCTTCTTGGGTTTAATTTCACTTTTCAAACTCTCCCCAATCTGACTTATGTAATTGATCGTTTTCTCAATAAAGCTTTTCTCTCTTATTTGTCATCAGTCGTTCCGTTGTCTCATTCATTTGTTTTATTGTAATCCTTGAATTGTGTGTGATATGATTCAAATGTTTGCATTTGTTGCCAGCATGGCAAACTAAATTGCAAATTCGAAAACAAATAATTCCTAAATCCGTTTCGAATGGATCAAATCTGTTGCTCCCACATTACCCACACCTGTAAATGCAAGTGTGATCTTTCTCTCCATATAACTGAGTAAAGTGACATGAACAATGATTTTCACCGAATGACATGCGAGACGGACCTCAACCAGGTATCCTTATGGTGCGACGCCTGGGACATGCAGATTAACACGATCAAAACCAAAGCGATGGTATTTCGAAAGCGAACTCCACCCAATCATTAAGCGAAGCAACTTACTTCATAAATAACCACCCCATTGAGAATGTCTTGCAGTTCAAATACCTTGGTGTTATAATAAGTTGCAACCTCTGTTGGAAGCATCACATAAATTATCTTTGCAGCAAAGCCAGGAAAACCCTTGCCTTTGTGTTTAGAAACATACTCATCCCAGGAGTCCAAGCTTAAGGCCTATAAATCTTTGATTCTCCCTGTGTTAGAGTATGCAGGGGTAGTTTGGGATCCCGTATGCATAGTTGACACTTCGAAAATTGAAATGATCCAAAGACGAGCAACACGCATAATAACTGGTAACTTTGCACGAAATGCAAGCGTTTCAGCTTTGATAGCCAATCTTGGACTGGAATCCCTGTCGTTACGGCGAAAAGAGCGCAGGCTCAAAATTTTCTCTGACATCATAACCCACTCCTTAAATTTCTCTCTACCAGAACAATATTTCCTGAAAATAGTTCATCGAAGGACGGATAATGGTCTTTCCTTTAGCCCGCCACTTTGCAGATCTAACATCCATTTTAATTCGTTCTTCCCCAGAACTATCAGGGACTGGAATGGGCTATCTGCCGCTTCCACACTCGTATCAAACACCACGGTCCTTCTGGGCGTCGCACCACGTCTTCCATAAAAGAAAACCTTGTTCAATGTTTGCCTCTCATTCAATCTTTTGTATGCCTGTTTTTCATTTCATTCCAATGTATGACTCAGAACTCTGTTCGTTGTCCTGCCACCATGCGCAGTTTGTGGCAGTTTTTGTTGAAATAATAATAATAAAAAGAAAATTTTGGGGCGCAAACATGGATCACTAAAAAGCTGGCGCCGACACAATTACAGCTCCATTTTCATATTCAACTACATCATTTCGTGGATAGAAGAACTTTAGTCAATTCTTGAGAGCTTAATCTTTTTCTGGAAAATTCTGAAGAACTTTTTATCATGCACCACTAAAAATACCCGAAGAGTGATTTCGCTTAAAATAAAACTTTGCATAGTTTTTTATTGCATGTCTTTTTGTGGAACAAACAAAATGTATTTTATTCGGGAATTTTTTCTACACGAGACGTCAGAATTTTCTTTTTCATTACCACAATTCGGCTGCCTCCCGAGGAGCCAAAAAACAGGAACGTGGAGGAAAATATGAATGACGCATTCCCTCGTTCATTAAACAAGTTTGTTCGGACGCTATTATAAAAAACTTTTACTGTGCATTGTGTGATTAATTTTAGTGCTCAATGTGTATCTGGAGTAAAAACCATATTTCAGCGTCGCAAGAAATTTGCTACATAGAAATTGGAGGGTGATTTTTCAGCAGTTCAATACTGAATGCAAGATGAACGTGTCGCTGAACACAGACACACTGGTTAGCGTTCGCTATTTTCACCTTTTAGGATAGCGTTGTGCATCGAAACAGATTGCAGGCATGTTTGAAGACAAGCCATTTTGAAAATTTCCCTTTTCAGCATCTTTGAAATTCATTTTTTTTATTGCAACATCCGCAAATTGTATGGCAGGTGAGGAACAAAATCAAGTATCTTATTGCAATTTCATTGTCTTTTTCCAGAATGATAACAAATCAAAATAACAAAAGCAGAAAGAAATCAAAATGCGAAGCAAGTGAGAAATTGCGCCAAAGAAGCAGTGATTACATCTCGACGTGAGCACATGATAAATTTTAATTCGTGAATTGGCGGAAATGATATTTGTTAAAGATTTTAAGCGCCAGTCATTGCAAATAAGAGAACAAAGGTGAAAGGCCTAGATACATTCGAGACGGAGAAAACCAGAAATTTTCAGAAATGACATGCTCTTATCTGAACTTTTTTAAGTGAACACTGTGATAGAGAAGATAAGGATCCCGAATAATGCTCGCATAGTTTTGATTGAGCTTCAATCGGTAAATTAGCTTTAATTTTTGCGTTCTTTGAAGGCAAAGGCATGTTGCGTTGGGGCAAACTTATAAAAAGATTTAGCAAACTAAAAAAAATGTTTTAGCATCGACCACGGAATAACTGCTATGTTCATCCCACTCAAGATACTCTTGCTAAACCACACCTTGAGCTTTGAAAGAGTTTTCTCTGGGAACATGCTCGAGTTTTGGCCAAGGAAACGATAGAAATAAATTGATGCGAAAGAACTTTTGTCCTAAGAAAACTCAAGAAACCGCATTTTTCAAATGCGATACACTCGATCCCTATTTACCCAACCAATCTTGGATTTAAAATAGAGCATTTCGACGATTGTCATGTTTGTTGAGCAACCAATTTGCGCACACCATTTAAAACATTTCCACTCGAATTTCTAGATGGTTAGTACAAATATTGCCTATGCATGTATGAGCCGAGAGCCGATCGTTGGGGTTCGTTTATTTGTTTTTCGTTAGTAAACTTGTCTGCTATCAATTTCGGCATATGGTAGTAGTTCTGTTAACCATTTGGACCAGAAGCAATGAACACATTCACATGTAATGAGAACCCTGGAGGTAATTTTGAAAAAAGCTCCAAACACTGGAGACGTATGATTGCAAATTTGGTCCAGATACATCATGCCTCATGTTGCTTTCCTTTACCTTCTTTGGCAGCCCTTGAATATGCCGGCGGAGTATGGGATCCCTCTGAAATCCACGATATCCATGCGAATGAGGCCATTCAAAGAAGAACTACTAATTCAACCAAAATGCCTCAAAACACAATTCCTTGTCTGAGAATTCAAGAAAAGTGGCAGGAGATTGAAGGATTGGTGTGTACTTGATTGGTCGAAATTCTGGCGACTTTGTTTAGAATTGAGAAATTCGCTGTCGGTGCAGCGAGCACGGACGATCGTTAGTCCTTACATTCTCAAGCAGCGACATCATAGAGGGGAATACAGCCTCTCATATTATCGCTTCAATTTGACGCAACCTTTTTTACGTAAAATCAGAAGAACATCGGAAAACAAATGCTGCAACAGGAAGTTTTTGGGGCTCAAATCATTTCATGCGTTTTGAAATTTAAAGGGGACTCTACGTGTAACTCATATGGGTATTTCAAATGCACGATATAATGGCACACCCGATTCTTATTATTTCGGCGGTAGAACATTCTAAAGAAAAGACATTACTCAGAACAAATATTGCAATTCTTGCCTATAAAGTTTTTTGTTCGATTATCTGCACCCATGGCAAGCGTGTCACTTCACCTGGCGAATTCTCAAATCAATAGAGGGACTCTTCTCTGACACCAGAACAAAATTCCACCATTTTCATGCAACCAGTTGAAGCTCTACGTTGTTCTGAAGTGGGCTCTCATAAAACTGTGAATTTGCTACTTTTTTGCCGCAGAGCAGATGCCATAAAATTCCAGTCTTGCTATTGCCCCCTTTGATTTTTAGAAAAATAAGAAGTTGAAGCCGAAGACGAATGTCCTAGAGAATGTCTCATGAGAACGCTGTATCCCTCTGTAGGATATCTAAATTTTCTAGATGTTTTTTGTGACATTGAATGGTCGCTTTCGTCATGTTTCATCGATTCTGCGAGCAGACAGGGCAATTTTGGTGCGGATTTTCGAAAAGTATTCTCGGGCTAGAATACTTTACGCTGACATATAACTGCAGTTGATCTGTCATCATTTGCAACCGTCTCTGAAAACCATCAAAATTTTGCTCGTTCACAAACCGACTTTTTTGCTTGTGAGCAAGGGTCATTTTGAAATACCCTGTACCTCAGGGGTGTTTTGGAATTCGTTCGACAACGGTGGCAAACAAAGGACACCGGCCACCGTGGACTACTTCCAAAATGGCCCGAGCTTGGGTTGCGTATTTTGCAAAATAAATTAATGTGAATTGGTGGAATAGTTTGTCTCTTTTGAAAAATCTGCACTTTTTTCATCAGTGTAAATAACACATCGAATTCAATTGCTTATACACCGAGTATCAAAAGGCTGATACCGCTGTCCTTTTTCACAACAATAGAACAAGGTTTGAAATATATGTGGACAAAAAATCTCCAAAAAATAGCACGCAGGATATCCAAACACCGAATCAGTTCTCAAAATATGTGGATACGCCTACGTATATAGAGCGGAATTATTCGTTCCGGTAACCACAAAAAAGCCTTTCACCTGGTCAAATTTTGCACGCAGCACACAAATTCGTGGCTGGGCCAGCAGAAGTAAGCAACAATGAAGCAAAGAAACCTGATACTCAAATCCTTTCATGAAAATATGGAGCCCTGAAAAGCATGAATGTGAAGTGACACTTTTTTGGAATTGCTTTGTCAGAGATTTTGCCAGATCAAAATCGTAGAAATGATATGCGTCACAAAAAGCAGAAAAACGAATACTGCCTCCAAAGCTCTGGAGACACCTATTGGAAGGCTTTGGGTCAGGGTCGGAAAGTAGCATCATATATTGCACGGTGAGAGCAGCTTATAAGTTTGCCATCCCGCTCACGCTACCCTTTCATACGGCATTCCCCTTGATTGTCTAAAATAAAAGAGGATTTTTTTAAAACTACATCAAGGAGTGTAGAGGAACAAGTGTACGAGGCTGAGCAGTTCATTGTTGCCCCGCAAAGTTTGGCGCTGGCATCGCTCTGTGTGCATGATTTTCTGTTGATTGATTTGGGAATCGCAGCGGCCGTTTCGTTAAAACTGTGTGTTGCTGGAAAAGTTCTGAACGGATTTCGATGATTTTGGTGTCAAAAGGGAGCTAATAAAATGCAGATTATCATTTTTCAAAGAAATTTCATTTATTTCTGGCGTCAACGTTCGAAAACATTGTTGGGAAACAAAGGCCGTTTCCGACACGGTCAAAAATGTCTGCCCCCAGTTTGCAAAATGGACTGCAGCACAAAATTTTCCGTTGCAACATGGGATCGACCTGCTGCAAAGTTGTTCACCAATGTCTGGCCTGTCTTTTGACACCAAAATCATCGAAATCTGTGGCCATTTGACCTGGCATTTGTCCCTTCGAAGCAGCGCAGAATCCAATGGCTCTGCGGATGAATGTGGCTCCATCGCCATTTCAAAATCCGATTTCATAATCCCGCTCCTCGGGAACGAAAATGGTGCGTGTTGTCCTGTTTTGATCAAATTGAGGATGGATTCTGATCATTTTGGCGCAGAAAGAGAGATAAAAATCCGACAAAGAAATATCAGTTTTTATTTGCAATTGCAAATCAATTTTCAATTTCATCATCAAGAATGATGCACTGCGACTTTTTCCCATGCGCAAATGAATTGGAAACAAATACCCAATAATTGTGATAATTTGCGATTGCATTTTGGGATCCCTGATATGTTGTGGACTCTGTTCCTTTGTTCCATCCATCCACAAGTTGGGCTCCTTTCCGAGGATTTCAGAAGAAGGACTTTTCAAAAGAACCGCCTAAAAGAGCCACTTTTGATGCCATTCGATAATCGTTTCCATTCCAAAATCGTTGTTGGGGAATAAAGCCGCTTCCAGGAACGTTTCTGCTAATTCAACAAAATACTGCTCACGATGGTTGTGAAATGACGCTTGACAATGGGAGTGAAACAGCGCTTTTGGGATCTAGGAAAAGTTGTTTGAAATGACAGCCATACAAGGAACGACACACCGGCAATTTTCAGGAGCATCACATTTCACGCTTTTTGGGCATCTTTAGAGAAGGAACAGGGCACCGGCCCAATCGGCGGTCCGGGGGCTGAGCCCGCCCCCAGTAGGCCTATAGGTTATGGGGGTCGGGCGGACCCCAGTGGGGTTCCAAGGTCGGACCCCTGCGGTATGGAGCTTAAAGGGCACAGCTCACAGATGCCCAAGAAATTTTGAAATTTTGGGTTCGTTTTGGGAACAATTTTCTGGGTGCGACATTCGTGTTAATTCAGTTTTGCCAAATTGGCAGGGACACCGCTTGATCGTTAATGATGAATTATTTGTCGTCTTCCATTGACATACTGGTTCCGAATTCCTCACATTATGTATTTTCTCCAATTGCGAGTTTTTTCTGTTGTATTCGTATGTAGCATGCTTTCGACACTGTGCAGAGAGCTCAGCAAATGAGAATGCGACAAAGCATCATTTTGATTTCTATACGAATGCATGAGTCAAAATTGATGATGCACAGAACAGTGTTGGCAGGATATTTGAGCGGAAAGTCCTCAAAATGGAATATTTCGCGTTTTTGTTTTCACCTCTGAAAGATGAGCGAGGCCTTTGCTTCTCTGCCAGCCAAAAGTCTTTAAACGCAGAGCTTCATCATTAGCTTGACAGCCATAATTAAAGTCGCACCAAGAGCAGCAAAACGCATAGGTTCATTTCGCATGTGGAGATACACTTGGCCAGGTCCCCAATATCTCTGGAATATTCGAGGACTTTCGGCGGTCAGTGAGCATTTTACATGTTGTTTTACATGCGACATAAGTTTTGCTGCGCTTGCGGTGCCATTTCGAATTATTGGCCCCGAAGTTCATAATGAACGTCCGTATTCGAAGACTTTTGGCGGTCATGTAGCACAGGCCTTTAGGCTCATCTTTCAAAGGAAAACACAGAGAATCTGAAATAGGTACTCCATTTTGATGACATTCTCCGCAAAAGTCCAACCAACGCTGGTTGTGCGCAAAATAGGATAAATTTTGACGCGTGTTCGTGTCGAAAACAAAATAATGCTTCTGTGAGTATGTCGCAAAATCTCTTGATAAAAGTGTGAAATGGTGTTCAAATGCAGTGATTTTGGAGTTTTTGGAAAGCCGAAAGCTTCCTCCACAACTTTGCCGCAGATCAAAGCCATGTTGCAACAGAAAAACTCGCACAATTGATGAAAACACATGTGAGGGAGCAGGTATTCTTTCGCATCTTGACAAACATACTTTTATTTCTCAAATGATTATCTAGTTTTGCGCGCAGAAAGTTTAGGATTATTATACATATTTAAAATCGCACATTTTTAAGCTTCGTTCCATGGAAGGTTTGATCAAAATCCGTCATCTGGTTCAAGAGAAATTTAACTTTCCACGAGCGTCGCACCGCTGACCGCCATTCACCGCAGGCAGTTTCGTCGCACACAGACTGACACGAGCGCCGCGCTGCGGAAGAAAAATCTGGTACCGTCTGTTCTCCATTGCGAAGGCGAGAGCCTCGTACACTTGTTCCTTTACACTCCTTGACTACATATCAATGACATTTCCAGCAACATAAATTTAATTCCAGTCGATGCGCCAAAGGACTGAGCAATATGAACTAGTCCCTCCCAGGACGTTTAACGTACCTCCAAATTTCTTTGCGAAATTTCCACCCAAAGAAATGTCACTTGTCTGCCGACAGTGCTCTATATCATGACAACATATTCCCAGAGTTTGGACTTTCGGGGGAATGACCTATTTTGTATTGTTCTTTTTTTTGCAAAACTTTTCAGTTGAAAATTATTTCGGACTTGTGGAGGTATATTCTCGACGTTGGTCTGCAATTTTCTTTATTTTGCTTCAATATCGTGTTTGGACATTTTCATCAAAAGTGTGTGAAGGCCTTTTCGAAGAGTAGGTATAATGCCAATCTACCCATTTAATATGCGTGTTGTGCCAGGGATCCTTTTTTTTAATCACATTGACGCTCGTGAAAAGGTGCAGAGAAGTGCGGCACGGTTTGTCATGAATGACTACTGCTTCACATTTAGTGT
>JASGXE010003953.1:0-28734 GCA_030068105.1 Sinentomon sp. SZTP_YWyxl
ACTTTTCTCTCTACCTTTGGCCTACATATCAATGCTCAAAATTTTGTTAAAAATTGCACAGTTCAATTTCTACAAGACTCAGATACCACTATTGGGATTTAGTTTTGTTGTTCCAATGAACAATCCTGCCAGTGCATGGCATATAGAGAATTTTGTACTTCACCAAAATTACCGAACATATTTCTAAATAATATTGTACGTCAAAAGAATTTTGTACGCGTACAAAAATGACGTATAATACGTCACGTATTATACGTCTATTTTTGTACGTTTACCCATCCCTGCCTATGTTATCAACTTATCAAGTGCCTATCAAGAGAGAAGGTTGGAGATGATAGTAGATACCTACCTGCCTTACAACCTACCTACCTACAATCTAGGAAGGACCTGTGCCATACCTCGTTAGTTACGTCAACGTTGATATTCTGTAGGAAATTAGCCAAAAAGGCCTAAAGGCCTATGTATGGAAATTTATGGAAAAATAGAAATATAATTTTTTATCCTGTTTGCTTTTTGGTCCATGCCTGGTTGATTTGAAAGTGACCTAATTGTTTTGAAAATGGTCTGGATAGGGTGGGATAAGTGGCTAAGTGCATTGCCAGTCTCAGGTACTAACTACCTGGGTCCTTTTTTATTTGTGCATTTGAGTTCAAAAACGATCTCGGGTCTGATCTGAACAAGGAGGTCTATTGCCATTCTCTGGCAGATATATGCACTTTCCGTCTTCATCTGTGCCATGTCATAAGTAAGGCTTAATTCCATTCCATTGGCATAGGTCTATTTGATGCTTGTTCTTCATTTACACTTGACCAATAACCACATTGGTAACATTTGATTGGCGAAGATTTGGAAGAGAGCCCTTCAAGGGACCCTCTTTTTCTTTTACCAAATCATTCGCGAAGCTCTGCCACCAAGCTTCTGCCTGCTGCCACCAGACACTTGGTAACATTGGTAACACTGCCACTCAATAATTATTTTCTCAACAGTAAATAGGTACCTAAGTATTCTCTAAATTTGAGAAAAGCAAAAAAATGTGATTATTGCATTGAAAAGTCATGCTTTGAAAATTGTGGAAACTGGTACAAATAAATTAGAACACCCTCGCAGAAAAGAACAGTTGGCATCTACCCCTAATACCTACCTACCCTATTCTGGGATTCAAGGAGGATTCAGATTCGAGGACATTTGGATTCGAGTGGATTCGGATTCGAGATTTTTTTAAGATTCGGGTTCGATTTTCCCACTGAGATTCTGATTCGAGCCACTTGGAAAAACAGATATTTGGGTTCGAGATTTCTGGATTCGAAAGGATTCCCACACCCCTACTGCATACCTATCTATCTTTAACCAACTATAATAGTGATCCAACTTTCTTTACCTTCGATTGCCTTCTCCCTCCATTTCATGCACCTGCTTGACACTTTTTGTTGTTGTTTATTCAATTTTGACAGGACACAGGCATGCCTTCAGAATGTGGAAACATTCCAGTTGCATCACTCTTGTCTTTCTTAATGCAGTGTTGCTTGTCATTGCCCCTGGAAATGACGAATCATGTAAATATACTTTAAGTGATGCACTTTTGACTGAAATAGTGCAGAGGTATGCCATCCGGAACCAGCGAAATGCAAACCTCTATGAACAGGAATTGCAAGCATTGTTGGACGATATGGCACGGAAGGTTCAATCAGTGTGGCCTCCTGAACAAAACATTTCTGGTGTCAACTTTGATGCTGGCTTCGAATTTAAATGTTCTGTTTCAGATGATCAGCACATGGTTATTCAAAGAATTAAGCCTTATGAACAGGTGAGTTAAGCAAATAATTTTGAGTGGAATACAGTTTGGCTGGCCCTGCTCAAGAGACCCTAGGGTTCTATGTTTGTCTCCCATTTGTTTTTAGGTTGGCCAGATGCATGAGAATTGTTGTTTCTTCTTGTGTTTTCAGCTGTGGCAGAGGTACTTCCACCCTGGTACCTGATTTCATACCCTCTGCACCCCCAGAACCATAGAACCATACGATGCGTACCTACCTATGTCAGAAAATTGTCATGTAAGGACACACATTTCCAGAGATGAATAATTGAAACACAAAAAGCATGTCGCTTCACATCCACTTGTTCCCCCAACAGACCTGGCACTGACCACTGGCCTATGGAATTGCCAAATTATTGAGTTGATCAGGGAACCATAGTGTCCCGCCTCGTTCTGATTTTATGGAAAAGCAAAAAATGCAATACATACAGCTCATTGTAGAAAACTTTGTGCATTGTTTGTTTCTCGTTGATCTACAGGGAGAAAAATTCTCATTTTTTTCTAAATTGGAGGTGGCCACACGGAGATGCAGAAAAATGTGTGCTTTGACATACCATTTTGATACCTGCAACTACCTCTTCAGAGAAGTGTTTTCTTTGTGTCAGCTTGTCAGAATCGGTGCTCAAAGAGATTGGCAATTGGACAAAAATTGAACTTTATGTACAGCAATGAAATTGAAGAGAAAGTTGTCCAAAACTCCAAGGCATGAGTGTCCAGAGTATCGTATCTCCACAGTTCCCCTGCCCTTCCATGCACTAAGCCGGATGGGACTTTACCAAGGGTGTAAAAGTTGTCCAAAACCCCAGCCAGAGCATGTGAATGCCAGTCCCCACGATTTCCGTGCCCTTCATGTGCTGAGCAGGTTTTAGGCATTGTGGACAACTTTGACATTGAATGCAATTTTTCTCTGCAGTGCTTCAATGCAAGTGATCTCCTGAAATTTGAGCAGTCTCAGTCGATTGATGCTGCTGGTTTGAGAAGACTGTGCCCTGTTATTTTGTTTCAACATAATCTTGGACGCTGTTCTGACTCAGGAAATCTCTCCAATGGGAATGAATCAAGTTTGCATTTATCCAAAGTGAAGGCCCCAAATGTTCGGAGAAAGCCAACCAGCACCGAAGGTTAGTGTTAACCCATTCTCCCCGCCCTGTCTTTTAAGCAAACTGTGGATTAATTCCGTGCAGACCTTAACCAGACCAGACATAAAGGTACCTATTGTACAGACCAGGAACTCTGGATTGGCAGAAAATTGAAGTGCCATATGCAAGAGAAATGTAGGCCAAATGTAGTTTTCTGCTCCAAAGAGAGTGAGTTAAAAATTTAGTCCCCAATAAAAATGTTGGATCTTATGCGAGTCTACAAATTTTCAAAAAATTGAATCAAAGCTGCAACTTGCAAGCAATCTGATCTTCATGTGGAGCAAGCAAAGGTGTTTAAATCACATCCTGGATGCTTTTGTTCAGTTGGTAAATGCAATATCAGTTGTTGCAAGAAAAATGCAAGGATGCTGTTGCTGTAAGAAAGTACAAAATCATGTCACATTTTCTCAATTACGAAGGGTGGTTTTTAAGTTCTGTCAATGACCCTTTTTGAAGATCTGCACTTTTCCATGGTGTTCCTTCTGCATTATTCACGTAAACATTTTCTATTTCATCTTCATTTGGCTACAGGTGTTTTAGTTTTTGCCCTTATTAGGTATCTGAGATTATGTCATTTTTCCAGGCCAAGTTTGGCTCTGTGATTAAAAAACATGTAGAAATAGGCCTAGGCCTATCTAAAGAAGTACCTACTCAGGATTAAAATTTGCATGCAGTTTAACTGGGCTATACATTATCCAATTCCACAATAACTTGTTGCAGCAAGTCAGGGAGTCAGTGTATGCTCTTTTTGGATAGTCGTGAGCTGAATGCATCAATTTTGCAAAGGAAAAGAGACAGTTGCCAATGAAAAGCACCCCTGTTGCCCAATCGACCCAATGGTTGCTGTTGTGAGGAGGTTGGCTGATGATAATCTGAGAATTTGAACTGAAACTGTTTAAACGGAATTCGCGATTGAACATTCTGGTGTCCTGACAATTCTTGAGACACTGGAAGCAAAAAATCAGATCTGCTAGCCTCCTCACAGCCGCAACCATGGACTCGTTCGTGACCTCGATTGGGCAACTAGGGTGTTCATCAGCAACTGTCTTTCTTCCCTCTTCAAATTCACGCATCCATCTTGTGACAGCCCTAAAGGATCATTACAATGATGGGAGACACCACTGTATCCCATCGCCACAACTGACACGTTGTAAATTTGGATAAGAATTTTTTTTTGTGGTAACATCACAAAAAGAGCATGCAACCCGTGCAAAAGATTGCAACATCGTACCCCAACTTACCAGCACCGTCGCTGGAAATCAGAAGCAGAGGCAGGCACAGGAAATGCCGAAGAGCACAGATGCAAAAGTTATTCAGAGACTCAATCAATTAAACCGAAACAAATTGTTGATCTGAGCTGTTCTTTAAAAAATTCCTTGTTTAAATCACCGAGCCAATCTTGAGTTGCGAAAATAGAGAATCTCAGTTAACAAGGACAGAAACTAAAACACCTATAGCTAAATCAAGAGAAAATAATATATGTGTTTAGGCATGTACCTACGTGAATAATGCAGAAGGAACACCTTCGTTTACCTACCTATAAAGCTCAGATCTTCAAAAAAGGAGTGCTGACAACTTAAAAACACATTGCGTACCTACCTATAATTGGCAAAAAACCCACCTGCCTGTTTAGTGGGAAAGCCAAGCTGCAGAAGCTTGGTCAACTCCAATCAACTGGTTTCTGACATTTTATTATTTGGCAAATTAATGCCAAGCATCGTGTCATATTTTTTGATCTGGTTGACAACCTAACATCATGTTGTTTAATGTTTATAGCTACTTGGATTTCAGGTTGCAGGCCTGTTTCCGATTGTTTAATTTTATGACAGTTACGGTCGAATTCCCCATTACAACTTCGTCCTCATGTTCAACTTGCAGATTTGTGTTGTGAAAATGTCATTTCTGTACACAACTCTTATCCAGTTTCTTGCAAAAGATGCATCTATCTGTTAAATTGGCAATTGAGTTGAACCTGAGTGTGCGTTGTAATGGGGAATATGGCCGTTCGCCTTTCGAATTACTTGTATATCTATGCCCGTTGTTGATGAGCGAAACTCTGTTTTCGGGTTGTAGCATGAGTGCAGCCACTGGAAAACAACAAAAAATTGTGCATAAATAAAAGAAAAAGTTACCAAAGCAAAATAAAATTATTAACCTGTGGTCTAGGTTATAAAGCTTATCACAAATCTGCACCCCAGCCTTGGTGTGAATCCCACTGGGGTAATGCATCTCTGCAGTCTTGCTCAAATCGAAGTTGCCACCAGGCTCCCACTCAGTTCAATTCCCTATCTGGGCTTTGATTCAGCTCCTATTCCACTCCAATCTGCTCGATCTTGGAAAAGGAGCTCTTGAGTGCCAATCTTGAACCTCAGTGTTAGTTTTGAGCTATCTATTGGCTATGGGAAATAGGTATGACAAAAGGCCTCCTAGGTCATGTTCTCGTAATTAGTGGTTTTTATGGGCACCTACCTTTTCCTTTTGTTTTTGTTTGTTTCAGCTTGGGGTTATGGCTTCTTGTTTGTTACGTTGATAAGCTTGTGTTCAGTGGTTGGAGTGAGCGTCTTGCCACTCATGGATAAGAAGTTTTATTCGGAGGTTCTAACAGGGTTGATCGGTCTGGCTGTTGGTTCACTTGCATCAAGTTCCTTGTTTCATTTGATTCCACAGGTTAGCCCCAACTAAGCCCAGTTCCATCAAATTTTAAAGGTGCAAAATGTCTGGCCTATTTCCGAATTAAAGTCAAATAGGTATGCTCTGTAAAATTCAGCATTCATAAGTTGTCCATACACCGAGTTGTTATTAGGTGGTCATGAGCACTCAGTTCTACAATTTCAGCGGGTTGTAAACATTGATTATGGTTTCTCATCACATCTCCCTCATGTCGTTAAGGTGGCTTTGCACAAGCACCCTCCCCACACTCTGTCACTTTGTACCTACCAGTTGGGGGTTTGACTTCAGATGTGTGGAACGGGTCGGACCAATACGGGATTCCAGGAAGCTGGGAATGGGAATGTGACACAGTGTGATCAAAAACCACTCTTGGCTCTGAAAAGAGCTGTAAGTTTTTGGAGATGTTTCATTATGGAAAATTTCTGCTCGTGTAATCCAGAACGCTTGCAGCACTCGTAACACATTGGCCACCAGGTTGCAATTCATGCTCATGAAGAAACTCAACGGCGAACACTCTTCATAAGCATCACTTAGAAAAACTCAGATATTATCTTGATAGCGCTGCAGGTGAAACAAAATTCTTGTTGCTGATTTTGGAGATGTGATTATCTTCAGTCCGCCTGGATGCCCAATGACCTCTTCAAGACACTACAGACAAGTCCGAACCCTCAGCTTGTGATTGCGTCACAGCACAGCTTTTGTTGTGGTACGTTGTGCTTGGGTACCAAATGTTTTAACTGAGCACTCATGACTGCCGAATAACAACACAGTGTACAGACGACTTATGACTACTATTTGGTGAATAACACCTCAGTTGAATGCTAGTTACACCTCAGAACAATGCTGAAAATTCTTCATTTTTTGATACAAGCAGGGCTTCTTCAAGTTCGATGTGGGATGGCTCTGATGGTTTCACCCCCTCTCAGCATAATTGCATACTTGGGTAAAAGCACCCACCTACTAAAAGTGTTGGCCTCTTAACACGTTGAATGTTGATGCACGTTTGGTTTCCAGGTGCAAATGTGGCTTTTTGTATTGTGAGCTGGCCTGCCTCTCTGTCACAGTAATTTTTGATGAAGTTACTTGTTGGGATTTGGCTTTAACTGCAGTAAAGGTGTGTACCACCTAAGAATCCATCCACCTGAAAGATGCAATTTCTCTAAACCACCTGTTAAGAATAACATTTTCCAGGATCCTGCGCTCTCTCTCTCTCTCTGAATCGAAAGGCCACCGAAATGTTGTTCTGGCCAGTTTATTTTGAAAAATTGGCCTGAAATAGAAAAATGGACAGAAGCTGCAGCTGAATAGGAGTTTAACAGGTCACAGTTATTGTGTGGATAAACTGAAGATTTGGTATTTTGAACACCAGGTCAGAAATCAAAAAATGAAGACTCTTGTAGATCATTAATCGAACAGCAACGGCACTACCAAAGTTGTAAGAAAGCCTGGGGTGGAGGGATGGTGATTGATCATCCTCTTTCTGGCTAAAATATCCTTTTTGCCAAAGTTTTGTGGAAAATCTGGTGTTTTGCACCCAAACTGAATCCAAAATTTCACACAAAGGACTTCATCCTCTGATGCCTTTGCAGTGGCTCTCACCCTGCTGCTGAGGAGTTGTCCAGGCTCCGGTTCGTGGCCAGAACCTCGTCAGAAAGGCTGGATCTGCTATTGAAAAAATCCACCTGTGCTCGTTCATAATGAATGCAATGAATGCACTGAGACTGCAATGACTTATTTGATAATAAATAATTGTTGTTTCCACATCCTGTTCCAGTCATTCAGCCTTTCGGATCATTATGACCATCACTCGTACTTGTCGACTGCCCTCATGATATGGGTTGGGATTTGGTCATTCTTTTTAGTGGAAAGAATTCTGAAAATCATCATGGATTACAAGAAGGTGAGAATGGACTGAGAAGTTCCGTGCTTAGATATCAATGCTCCCATTTCTGATAGGTAGGCCTATTTTAAAAAGCAGCTGGTTTCTCCGTTTCATTGAATGGATTTGGAGAATGGAGGAAAAGTTCAAGCAAAGTATCGAGCCAGATGCATGACTAAAAACCAGATATGCTTCTTAAACTCATGGCATTGCATCAGGCGATTTCTGTGCAGTCCTTCACTCAGAGAAAGCCCTAACAGATATGAAAAATGGGGGTGTCTCTTGTTTTCTGTGCACAATCTTGACTTTGGGTGTGCACAGCACTTACATTTACATTTGGCTTTTCCCCCGCCAACTCGTCACGTGTATGATATTTTCCACAGTCCTCAAATCTTGAAACCTGGGTCGAGAAGCGGTTGCTCAGCAGAAGATATGTTCATAATGATTAGGTGAGGCCTTCATGTTATGTTCAGTGCTGGAGAGTTGCCATGTGCGGCATGCTTCGGCAGAGAGTCGCCTATTGGCCATTCCTTCAGGCATTGTGAGCTTTCGTTGTCTGCAGTTTTTCTATAATTTGCAAATTGGATTGTTCTTAATTTTGGATTTCAGCACAACTTGAATTGGCTAGGCTGTGAAATTGGATTTAGTTGCCTATTCGCATTCAGGATATGTTATGGCTGCCACAAGTTCTCTCCTCTCTAAAGATTATTGGCTCTCTTAAGTGGTTAGGATTTGAGTTTCTTTTTGGTTTGAATTCGCATTCCAGACTGGTGAGCCATCATCATCATTAGTTAGCAAAGCAAATGGTCATCATCGACATAGTATTCTTTCTAGCTCATTATCTGGTGTCTCCGTCAATAGCATCGATGATACATGTACCCCGGATGCAGGAACGGGTGGTGATTTCAAGGATGTGAGAGATTTTCAAACTCCCACGCCGCCAACAACAATATGCAGTGTTACGAACCCGAACATGATTTTCGAAAGTCAAGAGCAGGTTATCAAAGCCTCCTTTGGACATCAACATGTGAGTTTGGACACTCTTCTTTCTCAATCACATCACATTTTTTGTCTTGAATTTTATGCGGGTTTGTGTTTTTTTTCCTTCGATTTTCTGTGAGCTTGCGGAACTGCCAATCTTAGGATTAAGGCACACAGACAACTGAAACATGCATGCATCTGAAAATCATCTTGCATCCCTAATGACTTCCGATGGTTTCTGCATTCACAGAAAGGTAGCAACTGCTTGCACTGGTTTCAGCCTGTTTTGATTAGGGAGTTGTTCGATGTTCTCTCCGCATCTGATACAGACACTACCTGCGCCTACTCATGCGCAAATGGATCAGTGAATATTCAGTTGAAAATGATATGTTTCACCTCTTCAGAAACTTTGTTCAGAGGCTTCTTCAGGCGACACTGAACTGTTGAGCACAAATGGAATACTTCCTCCAAATTTGAACATTTTCACCGAAGCAGGAATGACGGAATGGATGGGGCAATCAAAAAAAAAAAAAAAATACATCAGGTGAAAAGCAATCCATGGAGCTGTTGAGTTCCGTTCTGAGCAAGAGAAATGGGCTGCGACACTGTGCAAAACTTAAGTGTGTGGTTCAACAGGAAAAATAATATCGTGTTTCAAATGCACAGCACCACTGTGAGTCTGAAATATCACCCTTATCGGGAATTTCGACGATTTTTTGAATACCAGTGATTTTGTGTTTGTGGTATTTTTGCTTTTTGTTCCCACAGAAACCAAAACCATTGCGTTCCCAGTCAAAGCCAATTGGAATCTCGACCAAAGACAACGACATCCGGGGTAACATTGCAACAGTTGCCTGGATGATCATATTTGGTGATGGAATTCACAATCTAATCGATGGCCTTTCAATTGGTGCAGCATTTAATGAGAGCATCCTCACTGGTGTCAGCATAAGCCTTGCCGTGATGTGTGAAGAATTTCCTCATGAATTAGGTAGGCTATTGTTCTGTGGCGATATAAGGTGTGCGTGATGTTCTCCTATTTTGTAACAAAAAATTCCAATAACCTCCACTTCAACTCTAAAACCTTCAAAACAACATCCATCCAAACTATGTAAGTGAAGGCTGAGCTGTGATTGATGTTGCATTGAGAAGTAAATTTGCTGCTACTTAACTTCGAACTTGACAGGTTGGAAACAATCATTGCATTTATTTGAGTTGCTTTTTCTTTGGGTTACCTACCCTAGGAGGCAGTCATGCTGAAAATATCCTTCCTTATGTTGAAAGTGAGAAATTGTGAGCTCGTTGGCTGAAAATACCAGGCCGATTATGGATCAGCCAACTCTTTTCCTGAGAGAATAGTGTACAGCATTAGAAAAATTAACTGTCGGAATAATGGGCGGAAAAGGCCCAGTTATCCTGGCATGTACGCCATTTGTTTGGCAAGAGCGCAACAGAAAAAGCAGCATTCCACGGGGTGTTAGCCCGCATAAGCCAATCATTGGAAGCGCGTGACGTGTAGCTTAAAGATTGCATCTTCAACCGGTGACGTTGTTCTGTTCTGCACATGCACACAGCAAAGGTGAGGTTGTATTAATGTGGCACGGGGCAGCGAGAGGCGGCATTTTGAGGTGCAGAAGATGCTGTGGTTGGCTTCTGTTTTGAAACGTTTGAGCTTTTCCTGATTTCCTCTCTCTTCTGCGCAAAAGCGAGACGACTTCGTAACCCTGACCCAGCGCGTTTCAATGCTGCTGCGTCGAGAGTGGCCACCCAGGCCTATATTGCCTATATTGCTCCGAAATCATAATTAAACAAAAAACCACAGGTGCGTGTGCGTTTGGTCAGCAGCAAATCGAATGTGTGCAGGCTGTCCTGTTGGCGGACGCCTTCCTGCTTCTGATTGAGAATGGGCCTCTGTGTGATTTCGCAGGTAAAGTTGTCCGCGCTGATATTCTGACGGTCATGCAGGCATTGAGCTTCATGGTCTGCAGAGAAAACATATGAAACCAAATTTGGACCGCGAAGGCAGCAGTAAACTCCTCTATTGCGAACGCTCTTTTGCATGGTGGCAAGAGGCAAGTAAGGAACGCCCCTCAATATTTTTGCAAATCGTGACTCCCGAATTTCGATAATCTCCCCGAAGGCGAAATGTTTCACCGAGTGTGAAATTTTTCTCTGTATGAATATTTACCCGAGGATGAAATTTCTCCACAGGGATGTAATTTTCCCTGGTGATGATTTTACCCCAAGGATGAAATTTTACCTGTCGGTAATTTTTCCCGAAGGGTGAAATTTTTACACGAGGGTCAATTTTCTTCATGGATTAAATTTTCCCTGAGGGTGAATTTTCCCCACATATTAAATTTTTTCCGATGGTGACATTTTCCCATTCGGGGAACTTTTTCGGGGAACTATTTGCCAAAGATGAGAATTTCCACCGAGGGTGAATTTTTAAAAAGGATGAAATTTTTCCCCGAGGAAAACTTTTGCGCAACGATTAAATTTTTTCCCCCAGTGTGAAAATTTCCCAGATGGTGATTTTTCTCCAATGATTAAATTTTTCCCCGAAGGAATTTCCATGTTTGTGATATTCCCCGATGAAATTTTTTTCCGTGTGTGAATTTTTGCACAAAATTAATCAGCGGGGGAAAATGTCAACTCGGGGAAATTCACAAGTCAAAAATTCATCTTCGAGAAAAAATTCACCTCGGGAAAAATTAACCATCGGGGAAACGTTCACCCTCTGGGTAAAATTTCATCCATGGAAAACATTCACCCTCGGGGAAAATTTCACCCTCGGAGAAAAATGTAATTCATAGGGGAAAATTCGCCCTGGTAGAAAAATTCCACGTAGAAAAATTCCTCCCTCGGGAAAAAATTCATACTGGGGGAAAAAATTACCCTCGGGGAAAATTTCACCCTCATGGAAAATGTCATTCACAGGGAAAATTCGCCCTCGAAGAAAAATTCCACCCTCGGGAAAAGTTTAATCCTCGGGGAAAAACTCACCCTCGTAGAAAAATTCCACCCTCGGGAAAAATTTCATCCTCGGGGAAAATTTCACCCTCGGGGAAAATTCACCCTCGCGAAAAAATGTCGTTCACATGGAAAAACTCACCCTCGTAGAAAAATTCCACCCTCGGGAAAAATTTCACCCTCGGGGAAAAATTCACCCTGTGGAAAATTTTACCCTCGGGGAAAAAGGCATTCACAAGGAAAAATTTGGCCTCAGAAAAATTCCACCCTCGGGAAAAATTTCATCCTCGCAGAAAAATTCACCCTCGGGGAAAATTTTCCCCTCTGGGAAAAAGGCATACAAGGAAAAATTTGGCCTCGCAGAAAAATTCAACCCTCGGGAAAAATTTCATCTTCGGGGAAAAATTCACCCTCGGGGAAAAAGGCATTCACAAGGAAAAATTTGGCCTCGCAGAAAAATTCCACCATCGGGAAAAATTTCATCCCCGGGGAACTTCTGTCAATGCTTTCTCTGGAACCAAAGGCAGCAAGCCGAATTCAGAATCAAATGCACAGCAGCACTTGAGCACAAAAGGGAAAAAGCAAACGTCCAGGTGGCATACCTCACATTGCAATTATTTAAGTCGACAGAAACCGACCATGCACCTGTGTTGGCGCCGTTTTCCCAACCTGTGCCATGCAGTGATTTCGAAGTCATTCCACGCTCGGCCAAAGAGGCAAAGATGCGGTCGTGGAATCACAACGGAATGAGATCTTGTATTCCAAACATAGAATAACCCAACGCCTTGCGATGCACCGCTCTCAGGTGTTGATGTCTGCCGAGTCGCCGATTGATTATTATTGGCCGCCTCCTGCTTCTGACGTTATTGAAGACCCCACGCCTTCGCCAAGCATTGCTGAGCAAATTACAGGCTGCTGTGATCCAGTCCCAATGCCCTCCAGCAGTCCTCCAGTTAAATTTTCCAATACTGTCTCCTTATCAAAAGTCTTCAAACATCGGAGTTCATGATTAACTTGGGCGCCATTTAGAATCAATGGCAGCACGCGCCGCAAAACATCATAACACTCATGTGAGGCGTGAAGTTGCACCAAGCCCTGTTCAAATCAGATGGCCCCTGTAATAACAAGTCCTTTAAAATATCGCCAAGGTATGTTCGAGGACTTTTGATAAGCGTAGTTGTTCACACCATAATGTTTTTACATTTTGGGTGCGATAATGGCATTTTTCATTCTTTCTTTTTCTTCGTCTTTTGCAGGTGACTTTGCTGTATTGCTCAATGCTGGCATGTCCATGAAACAAGCTTTGGTGTACAATTTCCTTTCTGCTTGTACATGCTATGCTGGTCTCGTTATTGGTCTTCTCCTTGGAGGAGTCAATGCTGGTGTCTACATTTTTCCATTTGCTGCCGGAATGTTCCTCTACATTTCTCTTGTTGACATGGTAAGCATGCACATTGATGTTTTATTATTGCCGCCAAGGCTAAAAAAGACCAGTTACCTATCTGATGATGTCCCACAAGTTTAGGATGGGGATCTGGCTTAATAGATGTACGAATAGGCCTGTATCAGTGGTTCCACACCTTTTAAACTTGCGGCACACCATTTTTCCAGAGATCATTTTGTGGCTGTGACCGAAATGCTGCATTGTTCACTGCTCATTATGTCGTTTGATGTTCAACCAAGGCCTGACCATCATGCGTATGTTTCTGGAAAATTTTTAACACTAACGTAAAGGCATCAAATGTTTGCATTAAAGAAAATATTTGCATGCTCAAAATGTGAACATTTTTCAAATCGCATTGCATGTTTGCACGAATGTTTTGTGATTTGTGATTGTAAACTGCACAGCAATAAGACATGGGAAAGATGTCGCACCTTTTACTTTCCTAAGATCGAGAGTGATTTTTCAATAATTAATTCTGAAGGTGGACTCTCATTTTGGCTAGTAACTTGATAACTTGAATGAAAAAAAAAACAGTGAGCGAGTGGTCACTTTGGTGGCCCATGATGATTAGGGAAGAGATTTTTATTTAACTTATGTCTTG
Source organism: Sinentomon sp. SZTP_YWyxl (assembly GCA_030068105.1). Classification (NCBI taxonomy): domain Eukaryota; kingdom Metazoa; phylum Arthropoda; class Protura; order Sinentomata; family Sinentomidae; genus Sinentomon; species Sinentomon sp. SZTP_YWyxl. The sequence continues at coordinate 13,498 of JASGXE010003953.1, forward strand.
GATCAACTAGCTGCACTTTTTGCCTTCCCAAAAGCCTTGTTCAACTGCATCACAGTTACAGTGATCAACATACATGCCTTTCTTACTTAGTAATGCACTTGCATCTATCCAAAGTTTGTTGACGAAGCTTGTTAATTGAATAAATACCTACAACTTGTATTGATTCAATTACAGGCTATTTTTCCAACAAAATTTCTATATTCCTTATTGTAGGCTGCAGTGTATCAGAGAAAACCCAAAAACGAAAGAAGAGGAGAAATTTAACAAACATTCCGGGGGTTTTATCAAGATATTGGGCAGCTGCACAGAAGCCATTTTGAGGACAGATTGCCAAAAGTACAGCGAACAGAAAATCCCCAGTGAAAAAAACTTGCTACAACCCCCAGTTTTCACGCAATAGCCACCCAAAAATAGGTGAAAAGAGTCTTCTTTTTCAAAGGGTTCGGACGGTGGCCATGGTAACCCACTGTGTCACACGTACCATGGTTGACAATTGACCATGGTTGTTACACGTGGCAAAAGAGACTATTTTCATTGGTTTTTGGGCTGCTATTGCGTGAAAATGAGGGGTCTTAGCAATTTTTTCACAGAACATTTTCTGTTCATTGTACCTTTGGGAATCTGTCCTCGAAAAATGGCTTTTCTGTGGCGACCCACTATCTAACGATCAGTTCTTGTACCAAGACAACCACAATGTGGGCTTTTTGGATTTTTGGGTTGCCACTGCGTGGGAGTGGAGGCTCGGAGGGTATTTTATCGCTTTAACATTTTATGTTTCATTTGTTCCATGGAACCAATCCTGAAAATTTGATAATTCTACGATGAAATCTAGGCTCCCCCAAGAATACCCCAAATGGGCCCATTTTATGGAACTTTGGGGGGGGGCATAACATGGAAATGGGGGCCCGGAGCAAATTTTTTTTCCAATTAATTTTGATTTGTTTTGCCGTTGGGAATATCTCCACGAATTTTGTCGGTGTTTTTCTGGAACACCCTGAAAATTGTGGCATCGCCAAGCACAAAAATTCATTGAGATGCCTTCGCATTTGGATCCGTAACTTCAAAGCAACATGGAATTTCAAAAAAACCATTTTCACCGCTGGAATCTGCAGATTTTCATGCATAAACCCACCGAAAAGCCAGAAATGTCATCTTAGACATTTTTGACCATCCGAAGATTCCCCCACCTTAACCTCACTGCGCCGCAAATCATAAAGTTGTGACAAAATTCAAAGATCGTCACGCCAGCGCATTTCCACGGTAAGAAAGAAAATCGTGGAATGACCTGTCGTATTTTTGGCGGGAAATCGAAATTCCCGAATGTCATGAAGTTGTGACTGAAAATTCTTGACGTCGGGGATTCCTCGTTAGAGCTCACTTGTTCATCCACTTCATTCCAGAGGCGCGAAAACAGAAAGCTCGGGTCAGTTTGAATAAAGACCGCCCAATTTTACCCGCACAGCTTTCTGCTGTATTGATGGTGTCTATGTGGGTGTGGGGGAATTGTCTTGGCTCTCCAATCCCCTTTCGATCGCCGTATCGCAGGATGGCATCGCATTCTTGCATAGGCGGCAACAACATAAACACTGCAGCAAAATGTTATTCAGGGATAAATGCTTTTGAAGATTGAGGTTTCGTGTGAATCGCTACTCCTTGTGTTTCATTTGTTACTTTGATTCTGAAATAAATCACATTCTGATGAAATCCTCTTTTCACAGGCTTGTATGGGAAGGTTTGAAGATTGCTTTCATGCAAAAAAGATAAAGATGACATTTTTGACTCAAAATGGTTCGGCGTCTGGGCCAATGGCATTTGTTATAAATTTTTGACTCAAAGCGCCACCCTTGGTTGGTGGCGGCGCTTAAAGGTTTTTTATGCTCACCTCTGCCTTTGCTCTTCTTCTTCAGGTGCCTGAAATGAACGAGGTTGTTGAAAGTGCCAGCAAAGTTGGTCTGGCAAGGGTCGGGAAGGTGCTGCTCATACAGAACATTGGAATCCTAGTCGGTGTTACCATACTCTTCGTCCTTGCAAAATACCAGGACAACTTTCAGATATGATATATTTGGATTTGGATTTTGCATTTGTTTTTCTGCAATAATATTGACATTGTGCATTTCTTTTACTCTTGCTTGACTCTCTTTTCTGTTTCTTGTTGCAGAGTTTTTTTTTTACCTTTTCCTGTGTTTTTTTTTTCTCTTTTGGGAATTGGGTGGGATATTGATATTGTTGTTATTATTTCATGCCAGCCATTTCCTGGCAGGTTGACGTCTTTTGTTTCAAAGAAAAGGTCACAACTTCCGAATTCCGAAGCAGCAGCAAATCCAGCAAATGAGGGGTTGGGGTGAAATACAGGACTGCTGCCGGCATTGGGATCTGGGTCGGACCCCCAGTGGGTAACAAGGGCAGAGCCCCCATTCTGGGAGTCTGGAGGACACAGTTGCCAGAAGTTCCAGAAATTCAGGGATTTTGGGAGAAAAATATTGTGTCCTGCCATTGCAATGCTGCACCCGTGTTAAAAAATAAATCAATTTGCGTGTTGAGTGCGAGAGATATTGAGAGTGGTCCTTTTGCAAATAAAAATTGCTGGATGCACTAAATGGGCCGATTTTTTAAACGAAGCCCATCTTTTAGGCCGCGGATGAATGTCTTTTTAAATGCAATTTTGTGCACAAAAAGAAAAGAATCCGCGGCCCAAAAGACTGGCTTCGTTTAAAAAATCGGCCCAATGTCTTGCAAACAATCTTTTGCAACATGGTTTCTTTCTCACTGCATGAGACTATGACTGAAAGGACAAAGAGCTCTTTTTGTTTCGAAGAAATGGCTTTTGAATTTAATTATTCTGCCACTTGAAATTATGCAGATGAGTCAGTGTGTTTTGATCACCTTGCCAGATATCGTTTTTTGTTGAGAATTTTGCATTACAATCTGCATAGCACCTCAGGATGCGAATTTCAAGATTTTACGATTCTGGCGATTTTATTTGGAATTTAGAAATAGGACCTCAGTAAAGTGTTGCTGGTCTGAAAAATTATTGATCTAATTGTGGAGTTTTGCAATTTTATATCACTTACATGTTACATGACCAAAGTGCTCTTTTTCAGCTGTGCAATAATTTATTTTTACATTTTTGTGCTTCACTTTTCATGAATTTTTGTCTTTCATCCTTTTAGTCTTATTTCAATTGAGATGTGCGGGATGTCGAAAAATATCACATTTAGGTCCCCAGTAGTTGGTGGGTGTCGTGGATTATGAATGTACTCTCAAGTTGAAAGGGATTCAAGTGCTTGTTGGGTTGTCACTGCCCAAAAACCAAAAAAAAAAGTGCAGCAAACAAAAGGTCAGCATTGAAAAATGTGAAAAAGCAACTTGCAGAACCACCAGAGTCCTCTTGGAATGCAGCCTGAAACAAATCACAAGCATTTTAAAAACACGAGAAACGAAGGCAGTGCAAGGGAACACATGCTTCAATGCATGTTCAGCAAGTCTGTTGCCAAACTCACTTCGAGAAACCCAGTGGTTCTCCGAAAAGTGTTTTCGGGCAGGACAGGTGAATGGGGGGTTCCAAAATTGATTTGGGGGCCAACATCATGAATTCCGAGCAATTAGGAGCAGATTTTGGGAATCAGAAATGATGATTTTGATCAGGCTCTTCCATGCAAGGAGTCAGGTTTGATTGCTTTGGCTTCGAGTTTTGACTACCTCCACCAATTAGGCACATGTTCCAGTGTTCACGTTTGGAGTAACTGAACACAGAGTCTGGCGTTTTGTGCCTTTGCCAGTTGTGTCATGGATGATGAGAAAATATAATTCTGCCTCACTTCCAGGCATTCCAAAGGCATGATGAGATGATGAAAAAATGCAAAAAGGTCAACACATTTCATTTTGTATTTTTTTCTTGCTTGTTCCATTTGTGGAATATTTTGGCTCCACCTGTTGTGTTTCGAACCTTTTCTCTTTGCCACTCTCAATCAACATTCATTTCTGACTTGATCTGATCTTCCCGAATGCAGGTCGATTTTTTCTTGTACCTAACGTTAGTTTTTTTTATCAGTCACAGGTGCAGGAACTCCTTACAGTATTTTTTTGAAGTACTAAAATTTGTGTCGCAAAATTGCTTGTCGATTCTTCCTGTTTGCTCTTCTGCGCTGGCGCATTTATTATCTTCGGTGGGATACACATTGTTGTTTTTTTTGTTTCTAGAATCTCCTGATTGGTCGTTGTCCTTCAACCAATCACTGACTTGCATTTTAGTTAAATTATTTTACTTCTGGACTATGAATAGATCCTAATTGTAGTTTTTTTAATAAGTCTCGGAATAAAGTGCCATTGACATAGTTTTTTAAAGTGGCTGTTTTTAATTCAATGCATGGTTGTGTTTCTTCTTACTGAGATGCCAGGCAGCATGTACAAACACGTGTAACTGTAGGTGTGGATGTAAACTTTGGAACGACTGAAATCAAGCGTTTGATGCACCTGATCTCCCTCCAACAACTCGTGTCATATTATTTGCAAATGAAATGATGACATGCATCGTAAAGAAATGGTATTCTCATAAGGTGTGAAACTGTTCAAGCTCGTTCACAATTCTATGCCCCCATTATTAGCAAGACCTTGGAATATCGCCCATGTTCAAGCCTTGTGTGGTGGTCAGTCTGTTTCGATCACAAATCGACCTCTCTGTCTCCACAGTTGGGGAGTTGGAAGTGTTTTCAAGTATCTAAACTTCTTGCTGGTCTGAAAACTGCGAATCACAGTGGGTGTCAACTTGAAATCGCTTACGTACACCCTTCTTGCACCTTAGCATGATGCTTTTGTGAACACCCTTGTATCTTTGAGATGTGGAGGGCGATTTTTGTTTTACACTGCACTTAGCACTGCAATCCTTCAAGAGGTGTGCTGAGTGTTGGTTGTTTTGGCATAAGCTCAAGCCCAATGTGGTCTGAGAACACAAGGCATTCAAAGTGACTTCTGTTTTCTCACTTGCCTGATTTTTCTTTGGTGCATTGTGCGTTTCCCCTCATTCTGTTGCATAAAGTCGATGCTCCGCATGTATGTATGTACAGACACAGAAACAACAATGTGCCCATAAATCGATGCCTATCTGTTGGATTACGGGAACATCACTGATTTGAGGGTAATGATGATAAATGGACATCTGTGTTGTTGCTTTGTTGGCACAATGCTTTTTTTATGACTGCATTTGTCACGAGAACAACCGTAGGACTCTCAAACCAATTAGTCTTATGTGTCACTATTAATGGGTACATTATTGTTTGCATGGCTGTACATACTCGTAGGTAGGCCTATTCCATCATGCCACAGTTTGCTCAGTTACGTTCCAGTTGCCGAAGCTTCATCTCAGAAGCCTACGTCACTGCTGCAGAACAGCACGAGAGAGTGAAAGTGCACTCTCGAGACGTGTTCACAGGACCTTTTAGAAATTAATCGGCAGTGGGTGCTGCCAAACCATCTTCAGGGGAAGGAAGTTGTTTCTCAGTAGGTGGGCAACAAGTGTGCAAAATGCTAAAAAATATTGAATTGAATAATTGAAGAAATCCCTCGTTGACAATAAAACCGATGAAACTTGTGCAAAACGGCACGATAGAGGTGCACTGCCATTATCAGTAGAAGTGAAAACTGATGGGAACGGAAATGAAGATTAAACGAAAATCGTAAGGCTTGTGATCAAGAATTGAGAAAAAAAGAAGTTTTTGAGAAACTGATGAATGAACGTGCTTGAGTTTGATTGAAACGATTTTTCAAGAGAGAGGAAAAAGATGACACCGAAAAGATGGTGCCATTCCTTGTGTTGTAGTGTCTTCAATATTGTTTTAGGACACTGCTCTTTTTGTCGGTATCTGAAGCTTGTTTTATGCCTTTCCTGCCTTGATCAATGCAAGAGAGGGCATCAGCTTGTAAACGTCTCTTTATACATGAAAGCTAAAAAAATCTTTTGACAAAATGAAGGCAAATTATCGCCAGCTTGTTCGGGCCATAGCCATGGTTCGGGCATTCTTCTCTGTTGAATGGGCCACGTCTCATTGTGGCTGTCTTCGTACTTCGTGCGAGCCATCTTCGCTTCTCTGCCTTCCTTCCCCAAAATGCATTAGCCACTCTTTGGGTACCGTGCATGCTTCTGTGCTGCATACCTTGCCCAGGGCAGCATGCACTTCCCCGGGCTGACTAGCTGTGGACACTTGCAACTTTCCTGGTCACACATGGTGGTCACGTCCTTGGGTCACCTGTCAAAAATGCAGCCATAGATCCAATTACAGGAAAGCTGGAAAGATTAACATTCAAAGACAAATCATTGAAAAGGATGCCCAATGATATAGGAGAATCACGTTGCACACGTAGCTGAATTTGACAAAATAATGTAGGGGAAACTTTTAAAAGGTGTTTGGGTTTTGTTAGTGTAGTTTTGTTTTTTGGTTTTGTTTGGTTTTCTTTGTAAAAGGTGTTTTGACTGTTGCATGCGAGCATCTCCAGAATCAGAAATTGACTTGAAAAATTCCATGAAAACTTTGTGTACTCTTATGAAGTGAACACACCTTGCCACCATCGAGGAATGCAAAAATCTTTCCACGTGATTTTCTCCCGTTAGAAGGATGGGGTCAAACAAAATCCTTTGAAAAGGCAATGTATTCATTGAAAATCCACAGCAGACGACACAAATTTCAGCCAGCGGAATGTTGATAAACACATTGCCATTTGTGGGAAGCGTTGGAAACATTAATTGACAGGCGCCAAATAAGAATGGGCAATCAAAAGATTTTGCGGTTTCAGTTTGGACCGAACCCCCTGTCTACATACCTATGGGCGTACACCAACAAGGATCAGGGGTGTACCGACTGGGACCAACAAATCTCGGCAGTTTTATAAAAATGGAAAAATTGGTAAGGTTTAAATTCCTGAGTTTGTAAAAAAGTAACAACTGCCCTGAGCACTTAGAAAATTGAAAAAATGGGAAAATTAACAGGAAACATGTCAATGAAGTTGATTGCTGATTCTTGGTTACGCAACATAGTTGGTTCTAAATTTTCCAACCTGGTTCGTGGTTCTCGATTTCCCACTTGATTGCAGATTCTCAAATTTCCAACTTTGTTGAGAGTTGTTTTTGATCTTACAACTAATTTAATTGGTTTTCAATTCAACAATTTCTGGAACCAGCCAGGATTCACAGCCTGCCAAATGTCGGGATAATGAACCTCCAGAAGGGAACAGAATTGCAAAGTTTTGTTCTTCGACTCTGGAAATTGCTCATCAAGACAAATACTTTCTCTTCAGTCATACAAGGGAATGATGCTGGTGACATTCGGCCACTCATGGACCCTGACTGCCCAACGCGTGCATCAGGCGAGACTGGGCGCCTCCTGGCCTTGAGCCCATTTGCGTGAAGCGGACCTTCCATTTTGGGTGCGCTCAGTCAGCACTGGTGGCAAAGAGGTTGGACTATCAGGTACAAACGATAGGAATATCTGCTTTGCCAGGACAGCTCCCTGCTCTTCGTCGGCCTCTAACCAGATCCCCAACCGAACTTAAAAAAATGCCTGCCAAGGAATGAGCGCTGAGATTATTTAAGTGAATAGTGAATACCATCTTTGGCCCAACAGCGTTTTAGGTTGAGATGGTAATTGCAGTCAATAAAATAGCATTCTCACTCGGTCTCTAGAAGGCGGCCGATAGCTCCGAGGAATCACATTGTTCGGGTCGGTAATTTCTTGCAGGGGCCGATGAAGCAGACCGATTTCTCCAGATGCAAGAATGTCAACCATCCGGTGCAGTCGTTTAGTGTGCACAGGGCCCTGAAACTCGCCAGAAAACCTGAAACGCGCCAGAGGGTCCAATCTTTCTCCAGAAAACTTTTGAACTGCATTTTTATGGCAGCGGACAGTGGCAACAATTTTGGCAGTGGTCCAACTCCACTGATGACATAATTATTTTGTGATCAGTGGAGTTGGACCACTGCCAAAATTGTTTGATGCCTCCTGGGTGCGCGACTAAGGCCATGTAACACTTGTTCCGAGGCAGTGTTTCTTGAAAATAGAAAATGTCAATTTTCCACGAACTCTTGGGTTGTCAATTAGACTTGGCGTTTTGCAACTTCGTTTTCCTTTTTGTGATACATCTCTGCACTTGATTGATCGGATGACAATTCGCGTGCACGTTTCATGAGACTTGATGGGATTGCACTGCTGCAAAATTTCAACAAATCCGGAAAAAATGTTTCCCAACCTCAACAGACCAAGCTGGTCGACATGCAACTTGTGAGTCAGAAACCCTGCTGCTGTTCTGACCAGTTTCTGACTCGCACGATGTGACGTCACTGCGACGAGATGTCCCACCGATGAATGTCCAGCGACGAAATGTACCGTTCCCAAAAAACGTGGGTGCGATTTTGCAAAAGTTTGAAGCTGCCATTTGCGTCTCGCAGAGGTGCCTGTCCTTTAAAAAGGCTTCTACTGCGCTATGAAAAAGGTAAGCGCAATTTTGCAAAAGCCAGATGCTATTGTACGGTTACGTACAAGGTTGAGCTGGCATTTTCATGTACAACACAGTACTTTTCCGGCGACAATTCGGCAGCCATAATTCAGAGCAAATTTGCAGGGTTTCCTGTCAATTTGGCGTTAGCCAAATCTTCACCTCAGTTGTCGGGCAGTTTGTGCAGACTCAGCAATACCATAAGACGGCACTTTCAATTAAAAGGCAAAAATATACGAATAAGATTTGTGGCGTGGTGCCGCCCGGAAAAGGTTCTTCTACGTGGCATATTTCCAGAGCAGCAACAGCCAGCAGGCGGTTTATTTCACCCTCCCCTCTTCCTGTACGTGCTGACGTGTATCACTTTGAGTTGTCAGAGAATTGGTTGCCGTCAGTTTTGGGTAATTTTCCATACGCCGCTTTGCATAAAAGGTTCTCCCCAATTATGTGAGGGTTCACTTCAATTGTGCTCAACAATCTTCGAAAGTCCTGCTCTGGCCACAATTCACTCTCTCTCGATTCAAGTGTTTGCTTGAAAATCTGTGAATCAGACCACTCAAGTCAGTTCTCCAGTTTCCATCTGTTTCCAGTCACTTGTGTCAATCATTCTGTTTACTGTTTTCAACATAGTTTGGGGCGGAGAGTTTAGTTTTCGATGTCTTAATGGCAGCAAGTCGTGTAGTTCTGTAGAAAAGGTCTGTCCTAAAGATGCAATAAACAAAAAACTTTAGTTTAAAAATGATAACCACTCGTGTCGACTCTTCAATTATCTGTGCAAATTTATCAGTGTGACATTTTAACAGTTTGACCATAGCGAATCTCAATGGCAGTGAACCCAATGGTGGTGGTAAACGAACTCGTGGTATCGCTGGTATTTCCCTGTCCCTTCCAGTGCTGTTCAGTTATTTTATGTCCAGAGTGCTTATTTGGTTTGCTGTTCGGCAAATGTGGGTGCATCAGCAAACAGTAATTAGAGTAAGTGGTAAAGATTCGTGCTGGGAATCACATGGTAGTCAGTTGTCGTGTTCGCTGATTGACCCAGATATTGGCCTGATTGCTGCACATGGGAACCAATTGCAGTGAGAAATGTCAGTTTGAGTTCTTCCCCTGTCCCGACCATTTCCCTTTGTAAGTACGTGGAACAAGTGACCATATTCCCGTACCAGACGGAGATCCCATTCCCGTACAAGTTGTAGATCCACTCCCGTACAAGTTGGAGGTCCCACAATAGAGCCACCACCTTGGGATAGCTGCAGGGAGATCGCCAGTATGTCGAAACTCAGTTTTTATAATAATGGCACAGATAGGATCGGACACGAATGTTTCTGAGTTGAATAAAAATTTGACTGTGGAAGACCGTACGCATAAGACCCAAAATTCTGAAGAAACAGTCCCAGCTGTCAAAGACGCGCCTCGTATTTCAAAACGTATTTTGAATATTTCTCCTGACTTAGCCTTGCAAGAAGCAGTGCAGATTGAATGCGGTCGTTTTGAGCGAAACAAAACTGCACCCGCAGCGAAATTTATAACAGAAACGTCGGTGTCTTTTGACTTAACGCCTGGGTCTTCCAAAAGTCAGAGTGACGCAGACAAATCCGCCGAAAAATCTTCGGAAGGCGTTGCAAGAAAATTGAGTTTTGATTTTGATGAAAATATTGTTGAAAAGAAGAGTGGAAAAATGACTTCTGCAATGTTAAATAATGGATTGCAATTGAACCCTGGATTTTTTGAACCTGAACTTGGCATTGAGTCAGATGATTTTCTTGAGCGATTCCAAAGAATCAGTGATATTCTTGGCATGGACGACTCGCAGAAAATAAAGGCATTTCCTTTGTATTTGCTTGCTTCCGCGAAAGATTGGGCACGAGTTTATATTTCACAAAAGAAACGTGACAACGAAGAAATGACATGGCCTAATTTTTCTCGTGATTTTGTTAAAGCCTTTAAAAATGGAAGCAGACGTATTGTTTCTGAAAAGACTTTAGAAAATTTGAAACAAAAAGAAAGTGGTGAATCGGCTGAATCCATTTTCTACAAAGTGCTTTCTTTGATCGAGGATGTTAATCCTCAATTAAGCGAAAATGAGAAAGTTCGAAAAATTATTAAAGCATTAAAACCGGATTTAAAAATGCAAGTGATGATGCAAGCGCCACAGGGCTTATCACAAACATTAAGTGTGATTCGAACGGCCGAAAAAGCTTTGAGAGCTGGCGCCAGAAATTTTAGCGCCAATGCCTACAATGTGGAAGTAGACACTCCACAAGACAAAGTTCAAAGAGAATTGCAAAGCTTGAGAGCGAGTGTTGAAAGTTTGCAAGTTTCCCTTGGAAAACAAAACAACCCGGTTCAAAGAAATGAGCAATATTCACAAAATTTCTATGAGCGCAGAAACAATAATAATTCACGATTTTCAAACCAGGAAAATCGGAATTTCGGCGGTCCAAATTATTCCAACAATCAACAGAACTTCGGAGCGCAACCGGCAAATGATCCACAGGCTAATGTAATATGCTTTAGATGCAATATGAAAGGACATTTTGCCAGATTTTGCCAGCGCAATTTTCCAAATTCCCAAAATAATTATTCATCATCATCATCATCGTGGAGTCATATGGACTGATAGCCATTCGGCTGGTGGTCCGACCATTTACCTTGTTGCACACACCTTGGGCTCGCAAGGAGAACTATGCCCCATAATCGTAGCCCAATTCTGCTCTGCATTCAACTGAAATTTTGGGCATGGGAATCAACGTTCGAATTATTCTGGAAATAATGCGAACGGAGGTCAAAATTCATGGAGAAATAATATGAATAATTCTCACCCAAACACTCGTGCGAATAATTATGGAAATTATCGCAACGGAAATTATCAAAACAATAGGCCAAGGAATGCATAACAATTTCGTCCCCCAGCAGATTTAACTTTTGACGCACACAGTACTGCAGTGAAAGGCAGAAAAATGTATCTTATTCAAAAAGTGCTGATGCTAAATTATGGGAATCAACGTTCGAATTATTCTGGAAATAATGCGAACGGAGGTCAAAATTCATGGAGAAATAATATGAATAATTCTCACCCAAACACTCGTGCGAATAATTATGGAAATTATCGCAACGGAAATTATCAAAACAATAGGCCAAGGAATGCATAACAATTTCGTCCCCCAGCAGATTTAACTTTTGACGCACACAGTACTGCAGTGAAAGGCAGAAAAATGTATCTTATTCAAAAAGTGCTGATGCTAAATTTTATAATTCTTATAATTCATTGCATAATAATTGTTCCGATATTCACAATAATTCCACATTGAATGAGTTTCGGGTTATTGACTTTTGCAATGAGTTACCTTTTATTGAAGGGCACTTTAGGTACCCTGATGGCCAATTATCACCGCCTTTAAAAATTTTGGTTGACTCAGGAAGTTCCATTTGTCTTGCGCGATCTGAATTGTTACTCGATTTTCCCTCAAAAGCTTTGGAAGAAACTTATCTCTCTACCATTATGCGTGCCAAAGAAAAAATATTGAGCGTTCATCAAGCGCAATTGGAATTTGTTGGGGGCGTAAAGATAGAATTGCCGATGGTGCCAAGAAAAAATCTTCCCGTTGATGTTCTGTTGGGCAGCAATTTCTTTGCAGCTACAAATTCCATTGATTATGAAAGAAAGTGTGTTCATTTATTTTGTTGTAAAGAACCATTGATTTTGCCTTGGTTAAAAGAAAGAAATGGAGGCAATTTTTTGGTGGTATTGATGTGGAGCACCCTGTAAATAAACATAATCCAGAAAAGAAATATTGGAATGGACCGAGGAAGGACGGACATTTGACGAGCGTGTCGAATTTTAAATCCCCAAATCAGCTGGATGATGAGAGAGCAATAAAAATGTCAAAACCTATTTCTTCCATGCAAGGCATATACAGTACGGGCGATCTTATCGGTGAACATTGCCGGTCATATCAGGCTTGATTCGTTTTGATTTTGCATGCTTTTTCGCTTTTTTCGCAATCCGGGTCAACGGCACATCAGAGTGCAATTTGCGAGGAGTCGAAAACGTACATGGTGCAGCAAAAGTTGGAAGCACATTTGCGATTGTGGTTCCTCGATCCCTTGCCATTCGATGAAAAAATCGCTGTAGTGCACAAAATTCAACGTGAAAGGACCGAAAAAGAGCCTTCAAAAGCAATTCAACCTGACAGTAGGATTTAACTCTCGCTGCAAAAATCGCGTCAAATCGCTTCAAATTCAAAAACGCTCCAAAACTTTGCCCAGAAATCTAAACCTGTCGAACCGACCTGAACCCCGCTAACCTGATTTTTATTCCGACCCGAACCTGAATTTCAGGACAATAATTGCCGCAGCACCAACCTCACGCATTGCAACCCAGAATTCCGTGACGATGAACAAAGCCAACAAAGTTCCACAAACAAATTCAAATAAAACACTTTGTTGGCAAAAACAACTGCTCTGATGGCAAAACTTCCGAGCCCTTGATCACGTTTGGGATGGAATAATTCATCATTCTAGTTCGCAAATTCGAGGTGCATCAATTGTGGGGCCACAAAAGGGCAGCTTCCCGCAAGAACGATCTGGAATAAAAAAACAACGCAAAATTCAGTTCTTTTGGGAATAAAAAAGGCAGGCCAACTCTGTTCTTTTTTCCTGGCTCAGTGTTTGATCCTGGACCCTTTTGAGGCAGTGATACGCCAAAAAATAGACTCCTAACCAGTTCATTTGTCGAGACCTGCAAAGGTGTTGGGATAAATGTACGTATTCCCTGACGCATGCTCTTATTGATTCCGAACCAGTTGAAATTAGCACGCGACATGAAGAACTTCGTCCATCATTTCAACTCCTTTTCTTGTGTCTTGCAGCTTTCCCTAAACGCCTAAACTGATCGAATTTAGCTGATGAGATCAAGAAAGTTACTTAGGTAATTCTTCCATCGCCCACATGTGTTCAGGTATTCCAAAGTCTAACCTTCTGTGTTGCTGGTGGGTGAGACACATTCGGGTGTTAATGGGTCGTTTTCTTGTTGCATTGGGAAAAATAAATTCTCTTGAACTTGGTGATGTTCACGTGAACTCAAAGGGCAGGTTTTGGCCTGGAAGAGGCCTGAAACTCCAAAGAGGTGCGCTGCAGAGAAGATAAAAATTGCTGCTGCAGCACCAGCAGGTTTGAAAGGTTTGCCTTCTTCGACAAACCTTTCGCACTCGAACTCTCGACCTACCGAACACCCTGCACACTCATTGAAAAGCAATTTTTATTGATGATTATTTTTTCAATATTTTTTAAACAACAATTTCCTCGATAAAAACAGGCGGCAGATTCGCCTTTTCGCGTAATCGCTGCGGCGAAAACCTATCGCCAATGTTCGGAGATGAGATCGCGTATACTGTATTTTCCTCGCACAGTGAGCGATCGCTTTTCAATCTCAACCTCGTCTGCCCCCCAGTCAGCTGTTCAGTCTCTTGCAGCAGAGAAGCAAATTCGAAGAGAAGAAAAAAGGGAAACGCAGCAAAGGAAGAGACGCGTGCAGAACACAGAAAAGAGAGGCCAGTCTCTTGCTTCAGTTTCTCCAGCACAAGCAAAGCAGACGCCAATGCCAGTTGTTTGCAATGTGCCTGTTGCGGTGAATGCACCTGAGTCCAGTGCAATGCAGAGCAGTTCTGGATGTGGAACGGAGGATATGTGTGGAAACAGTACCGCTTCTGCTTCTCTTTCGCCGTTGCGTGATTCTGTTACCTCTCCCCCTCAGCACACAGTGCAAAACAGTGAATGCGATGGGAGAATTTTGTCACCGCCCACGCCAGTGAAAACAAATGACAAAGTGTTGCATGCTTTGTTTCTTGCCTTGAAGTGCCTGTATTCCGTCAGCCGTGCTTGCGGCAAACACGAAAATACGGGTTGTGATACCCAATCAGCTGATTTTAAAGAGTGCCCTGACAGTTCGGTCCCCACTTCTTCGCAATGCCACAGCCAAAATATTATTTTTGGGAATGAGGCGACTGAGTTAAATAGCGTGCCTTGCATAATTTCTCAGAAAGAGGTGCGGTTGGCTCCAAATTCCTCTGCGTATGTTTCTTATATTAAAAAGAACAATGGCATGGAAAATGGTGAGTGGATTGAAAATAAAAATATCAATGGGATTGACATTCATTTGCCAGCTGATACCAGACTGAAAAAACGAGGCCAGTTGTTTGTGAGCAATTTTTCGCTGACTCATTTTGTTTTGGAAAAGGGAGCCATACTTTTTCATCAGCAATGCACGCCCATTGTCCAACCTTCTGTTGATGCTCCAATTTTCGCCGCAACCACGACAGATGGCAGCACTGCATTGGATGTGGAAGAACAAAAACGTTTGGCGAGAATTCGAAACTTTAAAAAGTCAGATTTGAAAATCAATGAGGATTTACCGGCCTCTGATCGCACACAAATTGCGGACCTTTTGGAAACTTTTGCAGACGTTTTTGCTTCAGATATTTCAGAAATTGCAAAGTTTAAATTGGGTGAGGCACATTTCACAGTTGAGGGCCTACATAGCCTAAATAGACGCCCGTATCCTACCAACATTAAGGACCGCCAGTACATTAAAGCAGAATTGGATAGACTGGTTGGAGCAGGTATACTTGTTCCCGAACCAAATGCCTCCTTCGTGTCTCCCGTTCACTTAGTGGATAAAAAACGAACCTTAAGCGATCCTACTAATTCAAAGCGGATGGTTTTTGATTATCGTGAAATCAACAAGTTCATTAAGCC
>JASGXE010003954.1:0-25213 GCA_030068105.1 Sinentomon sp. SZTP_YWyxl
GTCTCAGTTCTGCTCGAATGATTGATTAAAAAATTTCTGCCAGCCACGCCCGTGTGTGTCAAGGGATGGTGTGGATAACTATCTAAGTATTCTTCTTTTTCTGCTGGAGGATATTATGATCGTGGTGTGGTTGTGGTTCCCCTCTACTAAACTAATTTAGTTAATTAACTCGCAGCTCGCTATTCCCATTCTCATCCTTTAATTCACTGTCCGCACCCTTTTTAATGAAACTTCCCTGCGGATTTTTTATTCAAATTTTCAACAGGTTGTCGGAATTTTCGCTACTATATTTGTTTCGTCGGCTTCTACTATATCTGAATCCTGAGTTGGGATTGCTTCTTCACGCTTTCCGGAATGGGGCCCAAATTTTTATTCTTTCTTTCATGAATAATCACCGTTAAGTGTTTGAGGTTCAAAAATAAAAAGAAAAATGGCGTGGAATCTAAGGGGAGGGAAGGGGATAGGATGGTAGGAGAGAAGAGGGGAGTGGGAGCGTGGGGTGGAAGTGAAGCAGAGGGAAGGCGTGAGAAGGGGCAGGGAGGCGTAGGGAGGGGATGGGAAGGGGATGGAAGAAAAGGGGAGAAAGAAGAAAGATGAGAGGAGGAAAGCATCAAGGAATTTTCCAACACGATTAGATGAATCAAATGACAGCACTACAATGCAACATTATTCGCTTCAAAAGTTCTAAAAAAGGGAGACAGAGAAGGTGAGGAAGAGGAGAGGACAGAAAAAAACAAAAACTAAACCTATACTCGGAGAGCCTACATAGTACGAAGTTGAGAATAAAGTCGATAGTCAAAATCTACCAAAATCCTTGTTTGCCCATGGTAAGTGACAGCATGATGTTCAAGAGGTGTATGAAATGATGGAAGTGTAGCAAATTTTAAAATTGACTCAAACGCAGCCGGAACATTGAATTCGAGAACACATAGCATTTACTCGTAGATGCCAAATAAAAGCGTTCCCGTGACCAGAGCGTTTAAAGTTTGATGTTTGAAGCCAACCCACCGAGGGGCGGAGAAGAATGAAAGTTTGATTAAGCATATTATATATATTTGATGATGGGCTTGCTTCATCGCCTAACTTCGAATTTTTTGAAGGAATTTTTACAGTTTTGACTTATCTTCTATCTCAACCGTTGACATGCCACTTGTCAACTGCACCTTCAGTTAGATCATGATTGCAGTTAGAAAGAAAGACATTTGTACCCATCCGAGATACAATTCAAGTCATGCATGGGCATGGCTCTTTCCTATGCAACGTACGGTCACGTCACAGCAGAACAAAGAAACCATTTCCGAGCGAAAGGATTAGCGTGCAATGCCTGCGAATCACCATGTACCCGCAGGTTTAAATTCACCCAGAACGGAGCGAGAGAGAGCGCCAATTTCTCACTGACATGCACATGCTTTTTCAGCGGCGGACTTTCATTTTTCCAGAACCAGGCATCAGAAAGAGAATTAATGACGATGGGTCAGTATTCTTGTGTTATGCGTTGTGGATGTGAACGAATCACGTAGCATCACGTAGTGGCAGTTCTCACTGCATGTTTGAAGCATATTTTGGTGTTCATCGCGTCGCGTCGCAATTCTTCATCCTTCGTCGACTTCCTTGCTTTTGGTCGTGATCCTTCTGTCGGCATCTTTCCGATGTCTTCGAGTATTGAAATGCATTCTGCAAAAGTCGATTATTGCAGGCCCATTTGGAAGTTGGGACACTTCGCAGTTGAATTTTCATCTCCAGATTGACCTTCAATAACAAAGTACAGTACAACACAAAATACATTCGATGTTGGAAGTAAAGCCCATTTGCATGGTTCTGTTCCGTTTCATCCACACACATGCACTCCTTTCCTCTCTGCTGCTACGTTCTTCTGCGTGATTTCCAAGTGTGCATAGGCAGCCAGGCAGGTGTGCTTGGGAACACTGATTCCCAATGCCTGTCCTACGGCCGTATGCACCAAATCCACTAACCCTAACCCTGACCCTGTGCTTGAAAAAAGTCAATTCCACATTCAGATGCACCTTTCTCAACTTGAAAAAGGAATACTGTTGTGCACAGAAATCAAATTTTCCAACAGAATTCTTTTCATAACATTTTTATGCATAGAAATCTGTTGGGAAATTTGATTTCTAATGCACAACAGTATTCCTTTTCCATCGTTGAGAAAGGTGCATCTAAATGTGGAATTGACTTTTTTCAAGCACAGGGTTAGGGTTAGGGTTAGTGGATTTGGTGCATACGGCCGTTAATGTCCAGATGTAGTGTGCATGAGGCCAAGGATAAGCAGACATGATTTCCGGTTTCCTTTGTATCCCTTATTCTTCGCTCAGTCAACATTTGGGTTTGAATTAATAATGGTGGATTGAAAGAAGTTCGCTTGAAAAAATAGGGAAGAAATTGAATGCATGGCTAAGGAGCTGCAGTGAGGGCTTCCTGGAATAGAAAACAAGAAAAAGGCAATACTTTTTTTTTTCTCTTTTCTGCTGATTCATCTTCGCCAAGTTGGGAATTGCAACCTTTCTCACGACTTGAAAAAAAAAAACTATAACCAATTATTGTACGATAATAGGCTAAAGAAAACGACAAAGTTATACCCACGAGTATCTCTGTGCACGAACAAAACAAAAATTTCCTAACCTTCCTCATTTGTACTTTGCATTTCGAAGAGAGGTAGACAATGAGAGGTAGACAATATGACAAACCAAGCAAAGAAAATCGACAAGTTAAAAGCATCATAATACGTACCATCGAAAAACAGAAAAAGAGGAAGTTGAAGAGCAAAATTTGACACCACACATGCGCGTACCAAAATAATGCATTTTGATTCTCCAAATTTATGGAAGACATGGGTGTTGTTTGTGGGACATGTTCGAGCATTCGGCGACGAAAATTTCAGCGCTTCCTGAACATTTGGTTTTGCCGTTTATTGCTTCCCAACTCATTATATTTTACCCGGAGATAACTTGGCTTGAAAAAGGCAAGAATTCCGTTCTCTTCAAATGTGATGTTTTTTAAAATCCAATATTTGGTTATTGGAAATATAAAAATTTAAAATTCAATGTTTTCGAAACGTGCTTGCTTTTGTGTCGCCATCTCCATTCAAATAGCATGACTTTGGCATGACAGTCATACCAAACCCATGATGATGCCATGGTAAACTGATGGCTTTCCAAATGTCTGCTCTAATAATTGTTTATTGGCCATGGAATTGCCTTAACAAAAACAACGGTTTTCAAGATACGTTTTTGTCATACTTTGAATTGAATTGTATTTATGGGTTTCCCCATTATCATACACAAATTTTCACAACATGTATTGTATTTTCACAACATGTATTTACACAACATGTATGTATTTACACAACATGTATGTAAATTTTCACAACAATGTATACAACAAATTTTCACACACACACACACACAAAAGGAAGGACAAAAAAACTGAAGCTGGGAGAAAACACTAAGGACATTGAAAAGTTATTGATCAAAACGACTTAAATTATTATCAGTCAATGGGGCAGATCTTAAGGAGCAAATGAGTGGAAGATACCGTTCAGCTCACCCATGTTCAGAACTCTCTGAGCCGGGCAGGCAGGAAAATCGCCTCCTAAGAATTGGTATGCTCAACGGCTGGGAGAACAATGTTGCAGGCAAGCACAATACTGTCACAAGGGTTAATTGGTGACATAACGACGAAAAAAATTCTGAGTCAACTTTCTTAACTCTTGACTCAGAATTTTTTTCATCGTTCTGTCACCAATTAACCCTTGTGACAGTATTGTGCTTAATAATAATAATAATAATAATAATAATAATAATAATAATAATAATAATGATAATGATAATGATAATGATAACGATAACGATAACGATAACGATAACGATAACGATAACGATAACGATAACGATAACGATAACGATAACGATAACGATAACGATAACGATAACGATAACGATAACGATAACGATAACGATAACGATAACGATAACGATAACGATAACGATAACGATAACGATAACGATAACGATAACGATAACGATAACGATAACGATAACGATAAACGGTAACGATAACGATAACGATAACGATAACGATAACGATAACGATAACGATAACGATAACGATAACGATAACGATAACGATAACGATAACGATAACGATAACGATAACGATAACGATAACGATAACGATAACGATAACGATAACGATAACGATAACGATAACGATAACGATAACGATAACGATAACGATAACGATAACGATAACGATAACGATAACGATAACGATAACGATAACGATAACGATAACGATAACGATAACGATAACGATAACGATAACGATAACGATAACGATAACGATAACGATAACGATAACGATAACGATAACGATAACGATAACGATAACGATAACGATAACGATAACGATAACGATAACGATAACGATAACGATAACGATAACGATAACGATAACGATAACGATAACGATAACGATAACGATAACGATAACGATAACGATAACGATAACGATAACGATAACGATAACGATAACGATAACGATAACGATAACGATAACGATAACGATAACGATAACGATAACGATAACGATAACGATAACGATAACGATAACGATAACGATAACGATAACGATAACGATAACGATAACGATAACGATAACGATAACGATAACGATAACGATAACGATAACGATAACGATAACGATAACGATAACGATAACGATAACGATAACGATAACGATAACGATAACGATAACGATAACGATAACGATAACGATAACGATAACGATAACGATAACGATAACGATAACGATAACGATAACGATAACGATAACGATAACGATAACGATAACGATAACGATAACGATAACGATAACGATAACGATAACGATAACGATAACGATAACGATAACGATAACGATAACGATAACGATAACGATAACGATAACGATAACGATAACGATAACGATAACGATAATGATAATGATAATAATAATAATAATAATAATAATCCCTCCCTGCGCTTGTCAACTGAGCAATATGCCGGACAGCGCTTCGCCGCGCGACTGACGCAAGGCGACCCATTCCCCCGTTGTAATGTGCCGGAAAGGGGAAGTAAGGCAAGAGCGTGGATGAGGACATGCGTGCGACAGCCCAGACCAAGATGCCCAGGGTAAACGGCTGGCAGCGGACCGAGCGTCACCCAACCTCCCAGCATCCTCCCCATCGACAAGTTACTGCGAGTCTGTAAGGAATTCTCAACCTGTGGGAAAGAGTGCTACTAACAGCCACACAACACAACACAGCCCATCACCACCAAGAATGCATGGCACTAAAGGCCACGCGAACACCTGCCCCCTCTCCTCTGCTGTGTCCACCATTGGACCCGCGGTCTACCGGGTGCATTCACTCTGTCGCTTCTGACGGGATGCGGCAGACGGGGCTGCCAACCCCGCTGGGTGTTGCAGACTGGATGTACAAACGTTTCCACATGACCCCCTCTCAAATATCAAGTAGGTGGTCATGTGGACTGGTCAATCACCATTAGCTGCGCTGGGTATTCACTATGAACTCCAGCATCCGATTCACAATCACGTTGGTTGTATATTCCGGTAACAAACTCCCAAACTAGTGAGCACGCTCCGTTGCGGCAACATGTCCTCGGTCAGGTATGAACGAAAGAGAAAACACCGGTCGAAGCAAGGCTCCTTGAGAAAAGAAGTGTTTGCCATTTGTCCGCACAGTGCAAAATACTATATCCCGAAACAGTGCAACCCCTCCAGCTGCGTGAGACCCATCGAGATCGTTTCTTGGCTTCGGCCCGAGCGGTCTTTAGTTCCGGGCTTGTCCCGAGTTTCACCTTTGGAAATATATAATAATAATAACAATAATAATAATAATAATAATTCCAGTCAGCGATTGCACGCGAAAGGAAGGAAAATTTCCCAACAACTTTTTTGAAGGAGAAAGGCCTTGTCTTTGATTGAATGACTGTATTTTGTGGGGGTTTCCCCTCTATCATACATAACAATAACACTTTTGCACAAAAAAACAATAAGAAACGTCAAAAACGGGAAAAACAGGAAAAACAGACACGAGAAATGGGGCAGACAAATTGCAAAGACGAGAGCAAGACCAAACGTGTTTACCTTTCATGACATGTTGCTGAGAGACATAAATTTCTGGGTTTATGGAGCAATTCGAATATTTTGAAATCCGAAGAATTAATTTTCAAACTCCTGTGGAGAAAAACAGAACATCTGCTCTAAAACTTTCAAGTCCAATCAAATTTGGCCAGAAACTCAATTTATAACAAGGACAGCAGCCTGCGCCTTAGAATTGATGTACTTAAAGGTTGAGACAGCACAGAGGCTGGGAGTGAATTCCAGTCCGCTATTGCTCGGGACACAAAGGAAAACTTCCCTATATCTTTCTTAAATGCTAATGGCTTTATCTTATAAGGATGGTCATGGCGACTGTAAAAAGATGGAGGCGTAATTAAGGAAAACAAATTTCCCCACCCTCCGGAGTTGCCAAGGATTCGATAAAGACACAAAATGCGGTGGACCTTTCTTCTCTCAGCAAGCTTAGGCCAACCGAGCTGAGCAATCATTGTGGTGACGCTGCTCCGTTTGCGGTAGTCCCCTACAACAAAGCGAGCAGCGCGCCTTTGAACACGTTCCAAAGAATCGCAATGGGAAGTGAGATGAGGATCCCAAGACGTTGATGCATATTCGAGAATTGGTCTGACCAAAGTAAAGTAGGCAAGCTCGCGAAGTTTCTTGGACATTTTCTAAAATTCCGTTTTGCAAAATAAAGTGAACCATTGGCTTTTTTCGAAACAGCTGCAACCTGACGGGAATCAAGTTTACAATTAAAACCCACTCCCAATATGATGCGTCAGTTTGGGGGATAAGATTTTGTCCATCCAGAACGTATGTAAAATTGTTTGCTATGCTCCGCCCTCTGCAAAAATGAATAACTGAACATTTAGATGGATTCAGTTTCATGGAAGAGGTCGCGCACAATCGGATATTGCTACCAAATCAAATCAGCTTGTAAACCTGAGAATCCAAAGGACTGGCGATTTTCCTATAGATTAAGCAATCGTCAGCAAATAATTTTATTTTGGATCGCATGCACCAACAATGTCATTAATGAAAATCAAGAATAGTTGAGACCCCAAATACTTCCTTGTGGGACCAGAAGTAATAGGCAAGGGTTTCGAGAAAGTATCATCATTTTTTACAACCTGCGTCCGCTCAGACAGGTAGCCTTTCAACCAACTGAGAGTAACTTATCTAGGCCCATGAAGGCTAATTTCTTCAGAAGTATGGAATGGCTTACAAGGTCAAATGCCTTACAAAATCAATCAAAACTGCGTCAACTTTGATTCCTGGTCTAGCAGCATGGCTATTTCTTGGTAAAAGCGGCTAGTTGCGTTTCACAAGAATAACCAGGACGAAAACCATGCTGCGCTTCATTTAAAATGGAGGCAGCATCCAGAAGCTCCTGATGTGATTGGCTATGAGAAATTCCAAAATTTTAGAACATGTTTCAAGGAGACTTAGAGGACGGTAATTTGCAGGATTAGATTTGTCACCTTTTTTAACCCTTACCATAGTGAATTTTTCCTCGAAAATCGAAGTTTGTGCTAATCCTCCTGGAGCGATTTATTTTCGCCCCTGCAGGGTATACCTACCTGCATAGTCTGGTCGGTCCTTTTGAGTCCTTTTTTTCGAAGCCACTTGCCACTGCCTGGAAGGCAAGCCGAAGCTTTGAATGCCAATAATTTGCCATGCAACATAAACTTTTATTTTTTTATCACTCAATAACCGACATTTGGGCTAGCTCCTCATTTCCTCATTTCCCTTTGTCAGCAGCCGCCTTGCTGTCCGCGCCGGCGAGAAAATTGGATGTCTCCTCTGTCAAATTGTCTCCATGTCAAAAAAAAAATTTCACATGCTGCGCTTCTTTGATCGTGTCTGCTGTGTCATGAACCACAGCTTGACAGAGCAGAGGAAATTTTCACGTGTGTCGAGTTGGCCGGACACTCGTCCCGGATTTATTTAAAAGTTTGTAGATCGTTGTGCTGTATTTGTGCACATTTGTGTAGCAAATCATAGCCTCGTTGGTTAAAACATCAACGGAAGATATATTGAAAAATAAAATGCGGGCCAACTTGATGTCAGTCAGGTTGGACCCCCAAGATCCTCAATTTTTGTGCCGAATCTGGCCTTTTGGTGGTCGTTTGTTTGTGCAGATTTATGGAGATTTGTGCAGGAAACCCTGTCAGCCTCGTACTCATCGAACCAGCCCAGTAAAAACAAATGTTGGCGATGGTGGGCTGACTTGACGTCAAGTTGGTGTCGTTGCCTTTCGCTCCTCAAATAATTTTTGCCAAATCTGGCCTTTTTTAGGCCGCTGTTGTGCAGATATGTGCAAACCCCGCCAGTCTAGGAGGACTAACCGAGCACTGACGCACACACATTGATGACTCGCCAACTCACCGGTTTACCGACAGAGTACGTTTGCGCGGCTGAATCTGACATCCAGTTGAACATTGGACAAAACGAAACCGGTGAGAAGGCACACTGGTGTATGCTGAATTACTGGTGTGCTGAACAACACATTCCCATGAAACTACGCCAAAGACCTTCATGAGACGAAACGGAAAGCTTTCAACGGCCCTTGCACGCGAGCCTTTTCATTTTTTGGAGCCAACTTGACACATCGCCAGAATTGTCATTGTGTAAATGAAATATGACAAATTTTCTTCAATATGGATTCGAACATTTTAGGATGGGGACGCAAAAGATACAAGTTTGTCTGGGCCGTATGCGTTGAACATAACGGTCAGGGCATTCTTGTGGCAATGCCACACAAATGCCAACTCATGGTGCACAGGTCAAAAATAAAAGATTTGGATGCGAGTTAGCACCGCTATTCAAATGAACATTTTCACTGTTATTATTGGTACCTGCATCCCAACGGGGTGCTCCGAAATTTCTCATTTCAATCGCTCCATTTCAATTCACTTTTGCTGAAGAAATAAAGCTTGCTCTCGCAATAAATATTCCCTGAAATTTGACCATTTTGAATCTTGATCATTTTTACTTTTTTTATGCTTATTTTTTTGTTGAGATGATTGCATGTACATTGTTCCACCGGAAGAGAAAAATGTCGCAAGCGCTTTGTTCCCATGAAGAAATAATTGAAAGAAAATTTTTTTGAATATCTCCTCCGACATTGTTTATTGGACTCTTTTTCAACATCGCGAGGAATATGAAGAACTGATTATTCCTGACAGTCTACAATCTTGTTCCAAAGGGTATTTTTCAACATCGCGAGGAATATGAAGAACTGATTATTCCTGACAGTCTACAATCTTGTTCCAAAGGGGATCCACAAAAAAAAAATACGACAACATGTAAAAAGTCACATTTCTTCGAGATTCTTTCTGATCACCTCTGCCACTTGGAACCCTGATGTGGGTCCGTTCAATGCCCCGCCGGGCTTGCATCGAGTTTTCCAACTGGACTAAAATGGTGACGAGGATATTTGTTGTGAACGAAACAGTTCTCAGTCTTGATAAAAAATGGCTTGTCCCATATATTCGAAATCCGCTAAACGGTCCCCTGCGATAATGACCTGCATTCAACATCGGGTAATAAAAGAAGGCCAAAAATTTAAATAAATTTTGTCGCAGGCCAAAAATTTAAAAATTTTATGTCGCAAGGCATCGTAAAAGTGGGATGGGCTTGTAAATTCCGACAAATCTCTGATGTTTTTGTTCCCTGGAATCCACTCTTGGTGAGTTCCAAGGAACTTTCAATGCGGTTATCTATCCTTTCCCGGAATTTCAGGAACAAATGAAAATACCCGGAGTTTTTGGGAATGTTCCCTCCATGGACATTTTGTCAACATTCCTGGCAACATTCCTGGTCAACATTGCTGGTCAACATTCCCGGTCAACATTCCTGGTCAACATTCCTAGGGACTTTGGGAGTATTCTCGAGGATTGAGGAATATTCCTGGAAATTTTGCAAATGTTCAAAAATATCCATATTGAGAACATTCATACATTATGCATGACAACACATTAACATGTATTTTGTGGATATTCCTGGGAAATGTTTGCAAAAATTCCCGGAGAACATAATTTATGTGAACGTTCTCGAGGGGACTTTTCTGAGAGCGGGTATATTCAGAGAATATTTTTGGGAATGTTGGAAATATTGCCGCACTCCGATCGCCACTCCAGTCCTGTGCATGCTCAACACCCAACTGTGCAACTCGTCAAAAAGTGCAGCCGAAGAATTCAAACCACGGCAACGGGCAAAATGAAAAAGTTAACTTTTCATTCTGACAACAAAATGGGAAGAGTGCCTTTTCTTGTATATTCATTTGGTGTATTTTTATTTTGTCAACATCTTCTCATAAAGTCGAGTTCGCATCGCCTAATATAATATCGTTTCGCACTGCAATTTTGTAAATAGCACCAAGGCATAACTCCAACGAGAGGCACGCCGCTAAAAGCATCTGGGAGGAAACTTCCGCCGGAAGTGTGGTCATTCGCTCTCTGGAGTGCGGGGCCTCAGTTCGGCCGCTGTCCGCTTCAGGTGCCGGCGCTCTTACGGAACGCCGCCCATTCAAATTACATGTATTGCAGGTGGCGAGATAAGGAGAGTCCAAGTGTTCAACGCTTGCCATGCAAACCGACTCCATCTGGTCTGCCTCTCGTTGTAGTGATGCCTTGATAGCACCCAATCAGTCACGGGTGTCAATCAATTCCTCTTCGGCGGCATAAAAAGGACACCGATTTTCTTTTTCAAATCGGAAGTATAGTCTGGTGGTCCAGAGTCCATGTTGTCTATTGCACTTCGAATAGATGTATGACTACCTGCGCCGCTTCCCCATTGAATTTGAACGGAACGACCATCGTCGACTCGGCTCCGTCAGGAATGTTTCAAAATTTTAAAGTTGAGGACGGCGGAGGTCGACACGGCTACCTTATGGGTTAAAGACAGGTATAATGGTCGACCTCTTCCATGCAACTGGAATATTACCAACATGTAAACTCAGATTAAAAATAACACACAAATACTTAGCAAAAATATTAGGAAGCAACTTCAAAAAATTAACACTAACGGAACTTGAACCCTCAGCAACATTGCGTTTCATTTTAACAATGCGATTTGCAATCATAGTTTCGGTTATCTGAGGGACATTATTGTCAGAAAAGAAAGGCCCGGGTGGGATTACGGGGATTCCGTCGGAAACAAAAACATTTACGAACGTTTTGTTAAAAACTGCAGCTTTTGTTGCAGCATCATCGACAGAGGTGTTTAAATCAGTTTTGAGGGTGGGAATGGAGCCCGAAACTCCACGACGACACTTATTGTACCGCCAAAACTTTTTGGAACTAGAGGTCATGTCAGATTGAAGCGAATTGAGAAATTGTTGGAAGGATTTGTATTTAATTTCAGAATATTCTGAAAAGGATTTTTTGTATGCCAGTAAATGACTGTGGGAAAGTTTTCGTCTTGAAAGGGTGATCATGCCTGCCATAGAATGAGGGAGGGTGAATAAACTCAAGCAGTTCCCCCCACCCCCCAGTCGCGCAAAGCACTCGAAACAGGCACAAGAGCCTGTGCCATTTTCTCCTGGCAGCAAATGTCGGCCAACCAAGCTGAGAAATCATTGCGGACACGCTGCTTTTCCTTCGATAGTCTCCAACAACAAATCGAGCCGCACGGCGCTGGATGCGTTCCAACGACGCAGATTTGCAAACTAAATGGGGTCCCCAGGACGTCGATGCATAATCCAAAATAGGCCTAACTAAGGCAAGATAGGCAATTCCACGTATTTTAGCGGGGCACTTCCTAAAGTTCGTTTTAATGAAATACAGAACACTATTTGCTTTTTTGGATACAGCTGCAATTTGCCTAGACCAATCGAGTTTGCGATCAAAACCTTTAACTTGACACAAATCCTAAAGCCGTGCTGTAACCGTTTTTTGGCCTTTCGCCTTTCGTTAAAGTTCTGATGGAAAAATGTTCGTGACCTGACTTTTTCTCAACCCAGCCGCAAGAGGAGGCGTGGAATTCGGGTCTGGGTTCCCTCCTTCCGGAAAACTTGGAATTCTCTCTGAATTTTATGAAATTTATGAAATTATTTTATTTGTGAAATTTATGAAATTTCCGTCAGAGATTTTCCCGTAATTTTTCCGCGACCCTTTCTGTCTCTCATTCTCTGCCGTTTCTCTGTCTGCCCTGTCCCCTCTCTCCCCCTCTCTCTCTCTCTCTGCCCTCTTTCTTTTCAAAACCATAAATACGGCAAATTCATTTTACTTCTCTCACAGAAAGACCGCATTTTCTCCCAAAATGTGATCGCAGTTTCTTCCATGAAAAGCGATCTGATAGGCATTTTCGTACGTACGTAGACTCGTACTTGGTGTTTCCCTCAGGTGGAAGGTGAAATGGCAGTTTTATCCAAAATTTTACCTCGCTCTCACTCCCCTCTCTCTTGCAACACTACTATATTCAGAAGAGAAATAAAAAACGGAGCGAACTGAAGAGCTGACAATCCTGCAGAAGTATACTTAATTGTAATTCCTGAACAATGTCACAGCTGAACTCCAGTCCTTCGTCGGAAAAAGACTCAGCAACCGTCAGCCAGGTTTGCCAATTCTTGTTTGATTGCCCCCCCGTTTAATTTTGTCGATGCGCTTTTGTGCTTGGTCAGTATGGATGCATAATTTTTTTTTCCAATCCACTTCCGCGGACCAGCAGCTCGCTGCAGCCAATCACGTCGTCTCGATTTGTGACGTCATCAATTTTCGCATTTTTGCCTTGCCACCGCTTTTTGCCATTTGGCGTGTTTGCCACCGCTTCGCAACTCTTTCTGGGGTCGCAATAGGGTTATGTTAGGTCAGGTTAGGTAAGGTTAGGTCAGGTTAGGTTTGGTTAAGTTTGGTTTTGAAATTTGGACGTTGAAATTGGCTGGAATTCCCAGCAGCCAATCAGAGACGCGCATGCGGAAGTGGATTGGGGAAAAAAATATGCAGTATGGATATCCAAATTCAACCACGAAAAGTTTCACGATCGTGATGGGTCGTTTGAATCAATTTCAATTTAATTAGAGACTGATTTGAGCTCAGCTGAGATGCGTCTATCAGTTCAACTGTTTACCCTCTAACCTAACGCATAGCAAAGGGCTAGATCTGTGATCTGGGGTGGGGCTAAGTCCATTTTGTTGTTTGCATTTTTGCAACTTGCCCGAAAAGTGTACTGAAAAATTGTGTTGGTAAATATTTGTTATGTACTGAATGTAAATTTGCTTCGATAGCAATTCGTGCCTCTTTCCATAGCACCTATATAAGATTTCTGCACATTTGAAGTAAAAAATTGAGGTTAACAATTTAAATTCACAACAATCTTTTCACATGGGATTCTTTGATATCTCATGTCGGAATTCACCAATTATGATCTCATTGTGAATACAAGAAACACCAAGAATGCAAGTTTGGGAAAAGAAACACTTGTAAAATGGAAACAAAACGAAGTTGGAAATAAAAATACTGAAAGTACAATAAAAGGTATTTATGACTAACTGCACAGGTGCAATTTTGGAGTAAAAACAGCAATAGCTCATGAAACCAAAATTTCTCCTTTCCTGAATCTGGCGCCATTTCTTACCTTCCAAGTGATTCCTGGGTATTAAAAATCAAAGAGAACACGCGGATGTAGACTTGTGATAATTATGTGGAGAATGTGGATGCGCGGATGAATGTCTAATTTTTTAACGTCTAAAAATTCCATCGAATCTATTCCCAGACGCAGATCTATTCCCAGAATCTATTCCCATAGACAGGCACATGATGCAGGAAACCAACAAAAATTCGCCATTTTCCCCCATTTCGGAAAACGTTGGTCTATGCACGTGCGAATAAAAAAAAACGGCAAATAAACCTTCGTAAACAGTTGACCATCCTTGACCTCCTGCATCAAAAGGGGTTACTTTTTTAGCTAAATGATGAGAAGCACGAGTGTGAAGGGAAGTCCGGTAAGGTCGTACCAGATAAGACTCTTGTGAAAACGATTGCTGTAACTTCCACCTTTTCTTCCTTTGTCAGCAGAAGCTCGATGCAAGCCCTGTCGATCAGAAAGATGATGTTGAATCATCTCCATTGCCAGCTCCCATCAGCCCGACATCAGTCACTCAATCTATCAGCCGAATAAAGGAGAATGAAGACGTATCACTCCCACAAACTCCACCATCCCAAAATTCATCAGAGATGGCAGCAGGAACAACTGTTGAACAACAAGAAGACAATCATTGTGATGAAGATGAGAAGATTCAAGACCAGATTCAAGCACCTGTTATCATTTCTCTGCAGCAACCGAGCATCGACAATGCAGTCTCAACTGTCTCAGCCGATCCAGCAGTTGCCGATGATGATGATAATTATTGCGGTCGTCCAAGTCTGCAACAGCTACTGGAGCGACAGCGTCAGCAACAACCCAGGTCCAGATCTATAGCGGCGATGCGAAAAAGAATGACCTTGCCTCTAAAAGTTGACATCTCATTCCTATCGACTGTACCTTCTCGTTCCTATCGTGACACTTCTCTTCTGATTTTCCAGGAACTCAGGCAGCGTCATCTGTTGCAGAGGAAAAGTTCCAAGGTAGGTACGTGTGTCCTGTGCCTGTGCGGAGGGATAAATGGCACTTGATGCACGCATAAATAAGAGTCCATTTTACATTTTCAAAATTTTTTTCAATAGGCTAATAATTGATGTCTTTCCTTGGCAAACATGATCATTGGCGGTTTTTGTTTATTAGACTGTAGCTTCGGAGTTCGTAAAATTCCTAGCGATGGGGATTGCATCTTGTGATGGACTTATTAATTTCTGTGGCTCGCCAACACTTTGTCGTTTCTTTTGATTTTGTTTTCATAGACAGGTGGGGGAATTCATGCCGGGAAATTCATGCTTTGCCTCTGATTGGAAAAAAGGACAGAGTCGAAAGTCCTGACATTTCGGATGAGTCATTATTGCAGTGAGCATCCAAACACCGCCATGGTAGGAGGAGGTGCCGCTAGGAGGAGGTGCCTATTGCTGCGCTGAAAACAGACAATACGTTCTGCGTAAATGGTGGCGCTTGTAATGGCGTTCTTTGATGTCCTTTTTTGTAGAAAACGAACGACAAAATGAAGGATGCTGATGATGATAATGATGCCAAACGCGAGCAACCACCACACCATATCCGATCAAACGGAAGATATCGTCGTCAGGTTGAAGACGACGAAGGCATGGGTGGTTCATTCACAAGGACATTGCTGGCATTGGCAACCGATGACATCTTGACTCAAGTGACTTCCAGGATTATTTCGATGTTCGTTTGCGAAGAGAAACGGATCGAACTGGAAACAGCAGCAGGAGCATCAGGAGCAACGGCATCAGGAGCAATCGAAGCAGACGCATCCGACGAGGATGGCAGAGGCAACCACCAACTGCAGCATCAGAAGACGAAGGCGAAACAGACCATTACCGCTCATCTACACTACCGAAGGCTGATCAAATTTTGTTCAAAGAAATTAAAAGAGAACTACGGTGACCATTATATGGTACGTGCACGCCAGTCGACCGACCAAAATCACTTGCTCTCATAAGTCATAACCTATTCGGATAAGAAAAAATCAAATGCGGACAGAACAAAATTATTCCAGGTTTGAGACTTGTCGGTGTGGACAAACAAAATTATCCACTCCGACAAATCTCAAACAAACATGTTGCTGTATACTGGCGGCGGAAAAAGATTACCCATACATGTGAAAAATTTCCATTCTTGAGATTTTAGCAAAAACTCCATGCTGTAGAAATAAAAGATCCTCTTTCATCACTGATGTCAAAATCTGACACCTCTATAAAGCTCCGTTGCAATTTGGCGCTTCAATTTCTACCAAATGCATGAGAGTAAAAAGAAAGAAAAAAAAGTTTCGGAGGCAACAGTTAGATGGGAAAAACACATGTACACTCTAAACACGAAGTTCAGCTTGGAACACCATATTTTAACATGAGCTTAGATGGGAGGTGTTCTTTTAGGAACACACGTTATGTTTTCGGAACACTATAAGTGTTCCATTTGGAACACTTATGGTGTTCCGAAACATCTAGTGTGTTCCAAATCTGTGACATTGTTGTCACAGATTTGGAACACACTAGGTGTTTCGGAACACTATAAGTGTTCCAAAAGTGTTCCAAATGGAACACATATCGTGTTCCAAAAACAAAACGTGTGTTCCTAAAAGAACACCTCCCAACAAAGCCCATGTTAAAATATGGTGTTCCAAGCTGAACTTCGTGTTTAGAGTGTATGAGTAATCTTTTTCCGCCGCCACTATACACATGATATAGCTGCGCAAAAACAGATTTGTCGCCATTTCACTCCGACATGTGTCCGCATTAATGTTTCACTTTGGGGACAGACTGCGAGTTGAGTTGGAGTTGAGGTCACATTCGTTGCAGAGCACTGAAACAGTGTACGTAGCCTATAGATGAGGTAAGGCACTACGATATTCGTCAATGCCAATGCGCGTGCGTAGTTCTCATAAAAGGGTTCCAGAATGGCGAAAACGGGAATGCGCGCATAGAAACTTGTCTATAAATTCAAAGCTCTTATTATAAGCGCTCGTTGTTGTGAATGAAGTCTGGTGTGAAGGTATCGTATAAGCGTGTCATATATCTATGTGATGTATGGTGAATGTGAATATATTTGGTCGCGGGAGTTGAAGATGTTTGATGCGATGGCAAATAAAGCGCGGAAGATGTGGGCCTGCACTGGAACAGCGTTCTGAAAAAATATCTGACCTTGAAAGAACCGTGGGCCATGCGCTCTGTGCTCAATAGCTCGAAATATTGAATGATGAACAACGGAATTGAAGTTGTGGATCTGATGCGATATCAACAAGACCACCTACATTTTTGGGAGAGAGATCTAACTTTCAAAACATCCGTTATTGAAGGCGCCGGAAGCCGGACTATATCCGCAATGTCCACATGCTTGAGGCCGGTGTCCTCTTTGGAATTCTCAGGGACATTTTGTCCGCCATTCATTCCCTCTCATTCAGCGAGATACCCCAATCAAGTTGCAATCAAGTTCAAATTGTTTGTTTATTCGACTGCTTGCTTGATTTTTTTTTTATTTGACCGAATGCGTGTCGAATGCGGAATCACCTCTCTTTAAAATGATGATGACAACGATGCCATGTTCAGCTGTTTTCTGCTTTTCTTTCATTCCAGATATTCAATTTGAGCAATCCTTGCAGGAAGTTGCGCAATTTGAACTCATCGCAGATAAATGAGTTTGGTTGGCCTCCCGATTTAGCACCTGCTCTTCACAACCTATGTCAGCTGTGCAAGGGCATTGAATCTTGGCTTGGCGAACATCCGCAGAATGTGGCTGTCATATTTTCAAGGTATGTGAGTATTGCAATGATAGCAAGTTGGTGGTTCCATGCTTATGTTTTCCACAATTTTCTACCCATTCTCAATCTACGAATTCTTTATCTCTACCTATACTTGCTGTGGCAATGGCGCCGAAATTGCATAAACTAACGTAAACTGTTATCAAATGCTCTGCTGTCCTTATTAAAGCATTCTTTTATTTTCATGCAATGCAAAGTGTGTTTTTGAAAAATTAGTTTCCAACTTTATCTCTCAACTATAATGCGAATTCATTTCCCACCATTCATCTGCACAGCAACGCACAGCACTTGCCGTTTTTTAGACATTGATGATTGCGAGTCTGTGATATTCACTTCGCGTTGTCTGGGTTTGCCATTTCCTTTTTCCCGATTTGCTGATGGGGGCTTATTCAAGTTCGAGTCTAATTCGACAGGGGAGGATTGTTCAAAATTTTCAATAAAAATAGCACAAAAGTAAGTGGACCCAGTGCACCCCCTTGGGGCACACCTGAGACAAGAGTGATAATGTTATTGGAGGGAATGCTCTGTTGGAAGGAACCGTGAACGAAATTCACCAGTTGTGTTGAATGTAAAATTGCTGTTTCACTGCGCACCACGTCTGAAGAAGGAACGCGACACTTTCGTTCCGAAACCGTAAGGTACTTGTAGCATATCGGAAACCCAAACCACACTTTTTGTTCAGAACATGAGTCTCTCCGAAATCACTTTTTGTGAGGTTCGGAACAATTTTTTTGCATTTCTCGTCTGTTCAAGAAGTCCAAGAAGGAAGTCTAGAAAGTAGGAGGATAGTTTAACTTGCTGCGCTTTTCAGATTGATTTTAGCAGACGATTCGCCATCCCCTCGCCATCCCAAAGAAAAGACTGATCGGCAGATTTCGAGTTGCATGTGTTTTTCTTTTTAAATACGTGTAAATGATTGAAACTTTTGTTTTTGCTTTTCTTTTCTCTTCCTCCATACTTGCATCGCGATATACGATTCTCTCTATGCGTATCTTCATTGCAGATGTAGTCGTGAACGTATCAGCGTTGCGTTGGCCGCTTATCTGATCTACTCGAAGACCTGCACTTCGGAATATGTCAATTGTCCATCGCTATTTGTCAACTATATCGGACACTCCGATGAGAACAAGAGAAAGAATTCCATTTTTGGTGATGTCGACATGGGGAAGCGTCAATCAGAACGAGAGCACACGAAATCGATGTCGTCAACAGCAGATTCAGATCATCAACATCAACACAACCTTCATTATTGTTCAGATTCAACTTCAACGATAGAAAAATACGTAACTGACTCATATCCAATAAAACAGCCTTCCAATATCAGGTATTTATGTCGTTCCACACGCATTTGCCCTCTCTTGTCTAAAATCTCTCATTTATTTCCTTTAGTTTTTGTCTCAAGACATGCATATAAAGTCTGTTCATTTTCAGAATGGTCCGCGCCCTTTTTACAGGCAGGGATGTGCAAATTTGTGCAAGAATCGGAATTCGGAGATATGGCGGGGGCATAAAATTTTCGAAACTGTCGGTTTTCATCTCTCAATCGTTTGATAATTCCACTCTCTGAGATTTTCACGATTTTTTGTGGATCTGTCTGGTTGTCTGTTCAACAGAGTCTGTTGAACAGACTGTGTTCCGCTCCTGCTTTAAAAATGTGGTGCAGCGCTGTCCCGAAAAGAAAATTACGCTTTTGCAATTGGACCTGCCTGCAATGGCTTGAGGCCACATCAGCTGTTGTGGCCGACAACTGGAAAACAGACAGACGAATTCATGTTCGGAAAATTTCAAAATCATTGTTTAGGTTGTCTTTCCATCTGTGATAAGTTTTGTCCAAGCAAACATGCGCCGAACGAAAATGTAAAACATTTTGACATACCGAGATTCGAACCCACGATCTTCGGATCCCAAGACCAGTGCTCTACCACTGAGCCACCAGATCCAGCGAGAATTCCGGTTCTCAAATCGCGCTTAAATGAAAATTCTCGGATATTCAGGAAAGGAATAGCAGACTATTTGGACACCACTGTCGTGCCCCCGCTCCCACTTACGTTTTGCTGCGATTTTTGGCGCGGACCATTCTGAAAATGAACGCACTTTATAGAAGACAACACAGAAAACAATCTTATATGTATATTTTCGGAGACATTCTGAATACGCGGGCCACAGGCGAGTTTTTTTTCAGGTTGAAAGCGCGGCGCAATGTAATTCCCCATTTTGTATGCGCCGCAAAACACATTACATGAAGGAATGCATTTAACAGCGCTTACTAGATGGGGAATAACATTGCCCCGTGCTTCAAAAGTCTGAGAAAAATTTCCTATGGCCAGCGTATTTTGAATGTCTGAGTATA
This sequence comes from Sinentomon sp. SZTP_YWyxl, assembly GCA_030068105.1. NCBI lineage: Eukaryota > Metazoa > Arthropoda > Protura > Sinentomata > Sinentomidae > Sinentomon > Sinentomon sp. SZTP_YWyxl. Next base: position 19,857 of record JASGXE010003954.1, read on the forward strand.
TACCTACCCAGAGGAAGTTTTGTTTTGTTGCACGTGGATAGAAGTCAGGTGATCACTCGTAGTTGTGTTGCTCAAACCGTGAGTGAAGGTGGGAGAAAGATACTTCGAGATTAAGACAGGAGAAGCGCATGAGACTTAAATTTAGGTTGCTCGAACCGAGAGTGAAGTTGGAAATAAGTTACGTTGAGATTTATGGCGGGTGTACTTAGCCCATGAGACAAATATTTAGGTTGCTCGAACAAGAGTGAAGGTGGGAGATAGTTACTTCGAGATTAATGGCAGGAGAAATACGAGTAAGCCCGTGACAAATAGGTTGCTCGAGCCGAGAGTAGTGATACTCTCGGAGTAGATTTCTCACAGTTTTGAGCAACAAAAAACCGAAGCACAGTCGGCAACAGGAAAAGAGTCCGTGTAATGAAGTCGTTTGTTAAAATGTTAGCCGATCTAAGCTCTGACAAAGGACGGTAAGGATAAGTTTTCATTCGTGTCTCTCTCTCTCTCTCTCTCTCTCTCTGCCTCCCAAAAGGTGAGAATGTAAAATGAGGAAGAGTGGAAAGTGATGGGGCTATCTTCACCAAAAGGTCGCAATGGATATGCTGATTGACGTGTAAATGGCTTCTTTAATCATGCTTGCGTCCAACTGCCCATTTCCAAATCGACTTTTAGTGCAAATGTTGCTCACAGAAAAGAAATTTCTGGTAGCTGGATGAAGGAAGGCATATTCATTAAGTTGACACCCTGATCATTGAAACCCTCACCGTTGGTGACAACCTACTGCGTCGGGTAGGGGATTTCCTTTCCGACAAAAACGAAAGTTGTTGATGTCTGCATTCCAGGAGCGATGGTTCATGAGTCGAAATTATCGTTTTCAAGCAGGAGATGAGCAACGAAGCAACATGGCTGTGGTTGGTTGGACACTTTTCGTTCCGATTCTTGCTTGGCGCTTGGCACATGCTGAATTTGCCCTCCAAAATTGAAAAAAGCAAAATCTTCCTGGCGGATGCTGGATGCAGCATCATTGCTGGACTCGGGAGGGAGAGGGAGACAAGCAAAAACCATGCGCGCATTGGGTCAACATGGAACAGGAATGGCAAAAGGCGATGCTGATTTCTCAAACGATGAAGCATTTTTTATTTGTTTTATTATCGGTTTCAGATGTATCGAAACTTTCTCTGGCTTATTGAGAAACGAATTTCAGATAGATCTTGGTCCAATTTATCTGACAAAGATCGTTCTTGCAGTTGGCAATGCCGAAAGTTCACGACGTCACATGAAGCTGGAAAAACAGCGGCAGGCACAAGGTCAGAGAGATCATGCGAGAGAAGTGGCTTCAAACAAGAAAAAGGAAGAGAAAAGCCACTTGCAGAGTTCTGATGCTCTTCGTCGCGCTTCGACAGCGGAAATTTTGGAAACTTGGCGAAACGCATACATCAAAATATACGTAGGACTGGCACTTATTTACAATGCTCCTATCATATCTACTTCGGCATCAACAAGAAACAGACAGCAGGCTCAGGCAGTAAAACAATCATTGACAAAAACAACAACAGCAAAACAACAAGTTGCTGCAGCATCAGAAAAACGACAGAAATTGGGTGCAGAGGAACAGAGCAAGAGACCACCGACCGCAAACAGGTTGTCACTGGATGCAGGAGGGGGGATAAGGGGAGGAGGAGGTGAAGAGAGGGAGAGATCGGCGAGGATTGCACTACTGATTGCTCCCGATCAACATCCGATTGCGTTGAGAGGTGATGTCCTGATCAAATGCTGCCACGGCGATCGACTTGGGGATGGTGATGGTGGAGACAGCGCTCTGCAGAAACAAGAACAATCGCTATTCGCTGCTTCAAAAGGCAAACAACTGCACGAGGTCGAATCATCATCACGATTGACCGAACGGAGGTCACAACAGCGCAATGATGGAGGAGTGCAACGACTAACGACGACCAGGCAGAGAGACGAAGACACCACCAATGGGAACCAGGATCGGTGCAGCAGAGGTTCAGGAGGAGATGTAATTTTTCAATGTCAATTCCACACTTGCTCTGCTCAAGAAAGCACGGTTTTGAAGTTTCAAAGTGATCAACTCGATGCAACTTGTCCTGGTTAGTTCGTTAGTGTCAGTTTCAGTTAGTTAGTAAGTTAATTAGTTAATTAGTTAAGAGTTAGGACATTTTCCACTTTGGGGAAACCTGATCAACGTGCAGCAACCACTGTGATTGTGCAGGGTTTTTGTCTTTTGTTTGTCAGAGGTTGAATCTCCAGAAAGGACTCGTCTTCGAAACAAACAGCTTTTCATTTTTGATATGGGTGCGTGCGTCGATGCAATGATTGCGAGGAACATGAATTTTGATCTGGAATGAACCCCTAACTATTTCATGGTACATACAACACACATTTATGTTTATGGAACAAATTGCAGCGCAGATTGTTTCTCAGGGGTTGAGATGAGTCAATTCATTAATTTCGAAAAATAATGTTGTTTCTGAAATGAACCCCTAACTATTTCGTGGTACATACAACACGCATTTATCCTGAAAGCTCAAATTGCAGCGCAGATTGTTTCTCAGGGGTAGAGATGTGTCAATTCATTAATTTCGAAAAATAATGTTGTTTCTGGAATGAACCCCTAACTATTTCGTGGCACACACAACACACATTTATACTTATCGCACAAATTGCAGCGCAGATTGTTTGTCAGGGGTAGATATTTGTCAATTCAAAAATGTCGAAAATAATGTTGTTTCTGGAATTTACCCCTAACTATTTCGTGGCACACACAACACACATTTATACTTATCGCACAAATTGCAGCGCAGATTGTTTCTCAGGGGCACAGTTGCATGAAAATGGCTGTGGAGCATTTTGATTTTTTCAGCTTAAATTGTTCTCCCTTCTTTACTCTGTCTGAGCAAAAAATGGGCTCGTGGATTGTGCCTGGTTTACTTGCAGTTGACTGTTTTCATTCTTGGTGTTCGCAGCACTGCTTCGAAGATACTTTCTTTTTGGTTGAACCAAAATAAGTGATCATTGGAACTTTCCCTCCCGAACACATGCTGCCTTGGACAGGTTGTGGTGATGATTTTCTTGTTGACTGCACTCTGTAGAAGAGTCTGTGCTGATTTAAGGAGGCAGACTAGTCGCAAATGACCACACATGAAGTATGGCAACCAAACGTTTTCAACAAGGGATGAAATTGTCAACCGAATTGAGCAACATCATGATCGATAGATGTCAGGGATTCCAACAAACATGTGCACTGAATTATAAGGACCACTTGAAGTTAGCAAAGTCAGGTTATGATGGGTGCCACGAACACCAGATGGGTTAAAAACAAGCACGAATTGACATCAGGCGAATCAACCTCACAAGGAGGGCCGAGGGTGGAAGTGATGGCTGAAGAGATGGTCATCCACCCCTGATCACCACCCAGCCCTCACAAAACGTTTGCAGACGTTTCCTTCCGTGGAATTAAATCTGCAAGTTTATCATCATAAAAAACGATTTCCAGCTGAAAGATGATCTGGACAGCACTTTTCCCTTCGCAATGTTTTTTTTTCAACGAAAAACGTTGGTTTTCTAGACAGGGTCCCAAACATCAGAAACGGACTGTCACACTACAACCAAACCAGGAATTCATTACCATTTTGGCGTTTTATGAGGAGCCTCAGGAAGGGTAACCAATTGCATCCTCTGAAAAGAGCAGATGGTTCGCTAGCGACATCCCCTCAGGACAAGGCCGAGTTACTTGCCGCCACTTTCCAGAATGATGCAGCGAACTTCTCTCGCGGAGCGCTCAATTCGTTATCATCCTGGGAAACTCCAGTACCTCCAGCACTTCTGGTCTTCCCATCATTTCACTTTGTTCTTTTTCCCATGAAGCGTCATGCCAAGATAATAGCTTTTTAATTTCGCGCGCTGGCATTGAGGCGCTATTGCGAAAATTGTCCCCCAGCAAAGCACCTGGTCCTGACTTTATTCCATCTCGGTTTATTAAGCCTCTTGCCTTTGAAATATCATTTTTTCTTGAGATTATAATTAGCAGAATCTATTCTAGTTGTGTTATTCTAGTTGTGTCAGGCCTATCTCTTTACTTTGTGTCACCAGTAAAATTTTTGAAAAGATCATTTTTTCTCACATAATGGCCTTTGTCAACAAAGAGAATATACTTACCCGCCCCAGCATGGTTTTAGGAAAGGGCATTCTTGCGTGACACAATTGACCGAATTTACTTATGATTTGGGCAATGCCTTGGATAAGAAGCAGCCAATACATGCAGTGTTTATTGATTTTAGGAAGGCTTTTGATCTTATCCCACACGAACTTCTTCTTTCAAAACTAGCTTATCAGTTATTATTGCCCATTCAATTGATTAGGTTGATTGAAAACTTTCTTTACAATCGTCATTACAGCGTTGCAGTAGAAGGTGAGGTTTCTGCTTCTCGTCCAGTCAAATGTGGTGTTCCTCAAGGAAACGTTCTTGGTCCGCTTTTATTTATCTTGTATGTTAATGATTTGTTTGAAGTGCTAAGTTGTCAAGCGAGGCTCTTTGCGGATGACCTTGTAATTTATGTACCACCATGTCACACTTTAATCCAGACCCAATTAAACTCCATGCATAACTGGGCAGTAAAATGGGGGCTAGTAGCATGGAAGTAATAAAGAAACCTGGAAGCAACAAAGCCCAGCGAAAATGGTTCCAGGTTGTGTTTCACTTTTCATCCGCAAATGCGCCACCATGTTGGCAAGAGCGACGGCGGAGCCGCCTGAAATGCGCGACAGTCAGCGGTGCGACGCCCACAGAAATGGAATTTTCTCTGCAACCTGGTGACGGATTTTGATGAAACTTTCTGTGGTACAAAGCTGAAAAATGAGCGATTTCAGATATGTATGATGATCCCAAACTTTCTGCAGGTAAAACTTTCAATCATTTGACAAATCTGACGTGTTGTTGTGAAGATGTTATCAAATTCCGGGTTATTGCCACACATTTTCAATGTTTGTGCGATTTCTTCCGTTGTAACATCGTTTCGAGCAGTGGAAGAGTTGTAGGGGAAGCTTTCACCTTTCCAAAAACACCAAAATCATTGCATTTGAGCACCATTTATCTATTTTATCAAGCGATTGGTATGCAAACATTGTTTTGTTTTCGACCCAAAACATGCGTCAAAATAGACTGGGCACACAACCAGCCGAGTTTGCAAACAAGAAAGAAGCCACCGCACGGAAACAACAGTGCAACGCATGCCGCTCGGATGAAGAGGAATGAACTGGGGTGAATTTTCAGAAAAGCCGGGTTGGTTCAGTGGTTCGGTGGACTGTCTTGCGTGGTCGAGGACCCAAGGTTCGATTCTCCG